>JACEIK010001940.1:148052-196035 GCA_018107945.1 Datura stramonium
TATATTTACCAAAACACACTCACTTCTCTTTACACTGTTGTCTTCATTATTAGAATTTTAGTAAATTAACACTTGAAAAGGTTTTACCCCGTAGTCCAGTTCTTTTAGGTTCGACATTCCGGTTCTTAAAAAGAGCCACTATATTACTTGTACGACCCGTACACTTGCGGGCTCATCATTACGACTTGTGTTCTCGAATAAAAATAACGATCTTAGATGTTGCAGATAGTTTCTACCATTAGATTTTAATTCGATATGTTGTAATTAGCTTTTATTGATATACATATATAAATATCAAATATGTTGCGAGTAGCTAGTAATAGGGATTACAGTTACATAAATTTTTGTTAGCTGCAAGAAATCATATGGAGATCGTACTGCACGACCCATCGATAAAAGGAAGCAGGTTGAATGTGATTCGCGTTATGAACGCTATAGAAATTCTTTTAGTTCGCAGTTTATTGTAATGGTAGACTTATATGTTTGTTACCAGGCCTAGACTTCAGAAGATCTTAAGAGTTATTATCCGGAATCAATTGGTTAAAAAGTAGGGGCGCAGTTAGGCGGTCTGATGACCAGTTGGCACCTGTATTGGCAGGAAAGCATCCCTAGAGGTCATTGACGTCATCACATGTTATAGAACCAGAAATAGAGAAAGAATAGGTATATTCTAGAGTTAGCAACACCAGGGTTCTCCAGTGTATTGAGTGATCGCCTGCCATCCCTTTAGCCGTATTAGTGATTGTCAGTCTTAATCAACTTAACAATTATCACATAGTGCGCCTAGTAAGCTAGCAAGTCGTCCGAGTCAAATAAACCCGTGGGTACCCCAAGGAGGGGTCCACATCAGTAGTCAGTGACTGGCCAGCACCTTAGCCGGTTCTTGTAAGGTATTCAGGTACAGAGTGCCAGGAGAGGGCTAGTCTATATAGAATTGCCTATAAGATTGGGAATTACCTAGAATAGTAATACAGATCCGAGTGGATCCAGATAAGGCTTAAGGAGTCAGTACAACTCTGCTAGTACAGTGTTAGCCACAAGTTAAGGAGATCGGTAAGCTCCCTATCAAGGACCAAGGTGCCGATCGCGTAGAAGCAAGTTCAATCGAGCCCAGCCCTATAGTTGTTTAATTAGAATAAAAAAGTAGTGAGCTATCCACAACCCCACAATTATTCATGAGTTACAGATGTCCGAGTAGGACATTCAGAGTATTGTTTGGCTAGTTCAGACCTCGCTCTATTTAGCCCAGACTATTAGAGATCATGATCACTATCAGGATCCTCTGATCAAATACGGGTGCATGGCGTGCCTGCAGACAGCCATAAAGATTATGCCAGAAGCGAGTAGCATTAGTGTTAGGCCCAGAAGGCCAAATACGCTCTCTTTATATAGATAGATTGATGTGTCAGTATAGCACCTGGGTTGGGGTTGCGCTCAGTAAGAAGCCTTCCATGACCGTCGCAGGGTTAATAGCTGTGTCGACTTGCACGCCAAGGGAGAGGATACGTCGCTCTACGAAGCGGCATGCCGACCGCAAGGGATTAAGATGGGGATCCAGATCCTCATATTGCCGTTGTTGGCCTTATACACACCCCTACCGAGCGTTTATGTCTGGGGTATAGATATCAGGAGTCCTCCGGACTCAGACACAACTACAGTTTAGGGGCCAAGCTGGCCCAGTTGTAGACCCAGGGGACCGGTAGGTTGGCTACAATACCAGTAGAGTTGTAGACACCTGAGCAGGGGTATATAGATTGAGATGTTCTCACCAGGACTTATGGGGGCATGAACGAGTTATTCTTTGTTGATTGTACCTCCCGGCTTATGGGGGCCAGGTGGGGTTCTTGTATGAATTCTTTTCTACTAGCTATAGTGTATAAATGTGTAACTATGCAGTCTTAGCTTATGTACATGTAGTGTCAGTTAGATACAGATTACGAATCAGCAGGCATACAAGTTAATCTTTCGGCTCTTCTTTTTATTTACTTCTAGTCCTATTCAGCTTATCTATTACCTTACATACTCGGTACATATTGTACTGGCGCCCTTCCTGGGGCGCTGCATTACTTGCCTGTAGGTCAGATAGACGAGGAGCAGGTCCCTCTTAGTTCCAGTCAGCCGCACAGAACCGTCAGCTGCCTTCTTCAGCGACTAGTGTGGTATAGGTTTATTCCTTTTGTTTGTATAGTATGGATAGGTCGGGGCCCTGTCCCGACCATCTTATTACTCCTAGAGGCTTGCAAATTGTGTTACTTCCCTGTGGTTAGATGATATCGGTTGTGTGGGGCTCATATGTGCTTTAGATGATGTGTGTTGGCCGTGTGGGGCCTTGTTTAGCTCTTGATTGGCGGCCTTGTCGGCCCGCATAGAACTCTCTATGATTTTTTTTTATCTTTGGTTAGCTGTTTATTTTCACAGGGGCTATAGGCCTTGTCGGCCGGGGGTTGTATTTAAAACTGCTATATAGCCCGTTGTTTTCTTGATTCCAGAGTTAGAGTCAGCCCTGCACCCGAGGTGCTTAGGCTCAGTCAGCGCAGCAGTTCAGGTTTTAGTAGCGCATCAGGTGCCAGTCATGCCTCCCATGGTGGGGTGTGACACCTACATACCTGGGTAATCTGGTCTTACACTCTTCCTTGAAAGCCCAAAGAGATTAGAGAAGAATTTTAGAGTTCGATGCTTGATCTTCTTTAAAAATCCTCTAGTCTTGCATGCATGGGGAGGGAATAGGTTAGGATAGATTAAACCCTCCTAGCTAAGCTTAAAACGACTTAGTATAAGGCTTAGGAGCTTAGAAATTATTCATTTATGCTTACTAACTTCGCAGGAAAAATACGTTTTTCCAGGAGTAACGACTCATCTAACAGGCCGTTCTTAGGTTCAATGAGTCGTTATTTCTCTTGTTGCTTCACTCCATTTTCCAGACTAAGGTCTGCAACCACGACTGGATAGGACGAGTCATTACTTCTCCCAACAACGCCTCGCTTCCGCCTGTTGCCACCACCGCCCATAACTACTTACCTTATGGAAGCCTTCCCAACGGAATCATACCACGACTCGTTGTTCCATTTAATAAAATGTACCACAACTTGTGTCGGTCATCTTGACAAAGGCAACTCCCACAATCACTACTTTCCACGACCCGTTACACTAGCCAACGAGTCATCCCATGGCTCTTTGGTCTTGGACCTATCGATCGATCAACATCCTTACCACGATAGGAACCCACGGTCTGTGGGTGCTTGCCACGACTCGTACAATGGGTTTTCATGAGATATTTCACAACTTTTCTCCTACACATCCTTTCAACTCCCGAGTCTAGTCTTAGGCAAATTCTGGGATACTACAATATCTCCCCCTTGGGATAAATCATCCTCGAATATGTGTTTAACACACTGAATAATTGGGGAAAAACTTGTTATTCCAAATATTGAACATCTAAAGATGAAAACTGTCGGAGTGACTGGCTCTAAACTGAAATACATGACTGAACTGAATTCATGAATCATATATACATGCATTGACATGAAAGAAACTGGGCGGCATGAACTGAACATGAAACTAGGTAGAGTACTAAGTAGGAAATTGATACCTCAAGCTGGAATTGGGCCAAAAAAGAAACGGTGTGGGTATTTGGACATCAATCTGCTTTGGCTTCCCACGAAGCTCCCTCAACATGTTGATTTCTCCACAAAACCTTTATTGAAGCTACCTCCTTGTTTCTTAGCTTCCGAACCTGACGATCAAGTATCTCATCTGGAACCTCTTCAAAGCTAAGGCTATCCTTCACACCTACACTCTCCATCGGAATAACCAAAGTTGGATCACCCATGCACTTCTTTAAAAGAGATACATGGAAAACTGGATGTACTAAAGCCAATTCTGAGGGCAACTATAACTCATAAACCACCATCCCAACACATCTCACAATCTTGTACATGCCAACATATCAGAGACTAAGTTTCCCCTTCTTTCCGAATCTCATCACTCCCTTCATCGGAGATACCATTAGAAACACCCAATCAGCAACTTCAAACTCAAGTTCTCTCCTCCTCACATCAGTATAGGACTCTTGACGACTCTATGCTATTTTAAACCTTTCCCTTATAAAATGAACTTTATCCATCGCCTTATGAACTTAATCTATTCCTATAAACATAGATTCACCGACTTCAAACCAATCAATAGGTGATTTATACCTCCGCCAATAAAGAGCATCCAACGGAGCCGTCTGAATGCTGGAATGGTAGTTGTTGTTATATGCAAACTCAATGAGATGTAAATGATCATCCCAACTACATTTAAAATCAATAACATATGCTCTCAACATGTCCTCAAGAGTCTGAATGGTCTGCTCAGCTTGACCATCTATTTGCGAGTAAAAAGTTGTGCTAAGCTTAACTTGAGTACTGAGTCCCTTCTGAAATGATCCCTCAAACTATGATTGAAACTGAGTACCTCTATCTAATATGATGGAAAAGGACACTCCATGAAATCATACTAACTCCCGAATATATAATTTGGCATAATTCTCCATTGAATCACCAGTTTTGACAGGTAGGAAATAAGCTGGTTTGGTCGACCTGTCCACAATCACCCATATGGAGTTTCACTATCGACGAGTAAGAGGCTACCCTATAATGAAGGCTATATTGATTTCCTCCCATTTCAAAGTAGGGATACAAATGTCTTGAAGCACGCCTCGAGGTCTTTGGTGCTCAACTTTCACCTATTGACAATTCAAACACTTAGCCACAAACTCTAATATGTCCTTCTTCATGTCATTCCGCCAATATACTTTTTGTAGCTCATGGTACATCTTAGCGGCACCTGTATGTATAGAATATTTGGAACCACAAGTATCATGCAACATTTGATCTCTAAATTATAAATACTTGGCATAAACAGACGACCCTAATATCAAAGTTCACCATCTCCCACTTGAGAGAAGACCTCCACCGTCTGATTCTGAACATCTTCATTTAACTTTACCAAAATAGGATCCTCGTCTTGCCTAGCCTTGATGTCACCAAATAAGATTGTAATATATTCTGAACAATGACACCACCATCTGTCGAGTCAACAAGTTGAACTCCTAGTCTTGCAAGCTGATACACATCATTTACCAAATCTTTCCTCCCCTCATGTACATGAGACAAACTCTCAATAGAAAGCCTACTAAGAGTGCCTTCCACCACATTAGGCTTGCCCGAATGATAAAGGACACTTATATCATAATCTTTAAGAAGCTCCAACCACCTTTTTGACATAGATTTAGATCCTTCTGAGTAAACACGTACTATAGGATTTTTTGTCCATAAAAACATCCACATGGACCCCACATAGATAGTGTCTTCAAATTTTCAAGGAAAATACTACTGCTGCCAACTCAAGGTCATGAGTCGGCTAGTTCTTTTCTTGGACCTTAAGCTACCTGGAAGCATAAGCTATAACTTTACCATGCTGCTTTAATACACAATCAAGGCTAATCCTCGAGGAGTCACAATATACCACAAACTCATCGGTACCCTTAGGTAAAGTCAACACTGTCCTTGAGGTGAGCCAAGTCTTTAACTCTTCGAAGCTCTTCTCACAGGCCTCTGACCATTGAAACTTCCTTTTTTTCTGGGTCAGCTTAGTCAACGGTACTGCAGTGGATGGAAACCCTTTAACAAACCTTTTGTAATAACTAGCTAAACCTAAGAAACTCCTAATATCTTAAGGGCTAACTGGTATAGGACAATTCTTTACGGCTTCTATCTTTTGAGAGTCCACCTGCACACCTTCACTTGACACCACATGATCCAAAAATGCTATTGAGTTGAATCAAAAGTCACACTTGCTGAATTTAACATACAGCTAGCGATCCTTAAGAATCTGTAGCACCACTCTTAGATGAGGGGCATGCTCCTCCTTGCTATGAAAGTATATGAGGATGTCATCTATGAACACAATCACGAACATGTCCAAATACGGTTTGATCACCTTGTTCATAAAATCCATAAAAGCTGCAGGAGCATTTGTTAGTCCTAAAAAACATAACTACAAAATCATAGTGACCATACGGAGTCCTGAAGGATGTCATCGAGATTTCACTCACTCTAACTCTGAGCTGACGATATCCGGATATGAGGTCTATCCTTGAAAAGCACTTGGCACCCTAAAGTTGGTCAAACAATTTATCAATTCTTGGGAGTGGATACCTATTCTTCACTGTGACCTTGTTTAACTTTTGATAGTCAATGCACATCTGAAGGGAACCATCCTTCTTTTGAACAAAGAGAAATGGTTCTCCCCAACGGGATCTTATAGGTCTGATGAAAATCTTGTCTAAGAGATCCTTCAACTGATCCTTCAACTATTTTGGCTCAGCTAGAGCCATTTTGTAAGGAGGAATTGACACAGGCTGTATATTGGTAAGAAGATCAATACAAAAGTCAGTCTCCCACTCGGGAGGAATCCCTGGTAGATTATCTGGAAACACCTCTGGATATTCGCACACAATAGGAACTGAATGGATAGTCGGGGTTTCAGATGTAGAACTCTTAACCCGAACTAGATGGTACACGCAACATTTAGAGATCATCTTTCTTGTGTTAAGGTAGAAAATGAAGCGACCTACAGGCACAACTAAACTACCCTTCCACTCTAGGACTGGCTCACCTAGAAACTGGAACTCTACCACCCTGGTTCTATAATTTACTGAGGAATAACATACATGTAGCCAATCCATGCCAAAGATAACATCAAAATCTAGTATGGCTAACTCTACTAAATCGGCTGAGGTAACTTTATGAAGAATTGCGATAGGGCAAATTTTGTACACCCGTTGAGCTATAACTGAATCACCAACTAGAGTGGAGACTGAGAAGAGTTTTGATAGGATTTTGAAACTGTCTCCAAAACTACAAGAAACATAGGGCTTCACAAAAGATAAATTAGCCACTGGATCTAACAATGCATATACATAAAGGTGCAATACTCGTAAGATACCAGTGACTACATCTAGAGAGAGCTCCTACTCCTGGCGAGATGCGAGGGCATAAAATTTGTACTGACGCTGACCACCACCTGCACTAGTGGATGCACCCTGCTATGCTAAGTGTGATAGATGGGCTTCTGAACTAGTGGTTGGGTCTCGGCTTCTGCCATGGCCCTCTCCAGCTACTAGAAAATCTCTGAGCATATGTCTAGTCTTTCCACACGCAAAATAAGCACCTTTACCTACTAACCACTGATCAGTGTTCCTCTTACTGCACCTGTCACATCCTGGAATGTTGGGCTCTGCGGGTCAACTCCCCTGACTTTGAGAGCGTGACACTCATCCCCTCTGATCGCACCTACATCTGGATGGCATACTTGTTGTTGACAGCGCTGGGCTAATGTTCTCGGGTCGGACTATTGTTGATGCCCACCACCAGGCCTCTGCTGGGAGAACCCAAAACTGTCAGTTCTGGCCCTCTTGACCACCCTCTCTCTCTCTCACTCACCTATACCTCCTCTATCTGTTGGGCATATAGGACAAACTACGAGAAGTCCATATCCTGATGAAGCATAGCGGTCCTGCAATCCTTGAACACATAGTTCGTTATCCCATGCACAAACCTGCTCACTCGAGCCCCCTAATCAACCACCATCTCTGGTGCATATTTGGACAAGCGGGTGAACTCTAAAGCATACTCTTGGACCGTCACATTATTCTGCCCCAGGTTTACAAACTCAACTTCTTTAATTTCCTCATCTCTCAGGAAAAGAACCGATCCAAGAATGCATTAAGAAACTCATCCCAACCAGTGGGACCCTCTTTAACTGCACTATAATCCTTCCACTGTCTGAACCAGATATGGGAAACCCCTTTTAGTTGATAAAAGGCTAGGTCTGTTCACTCCTCCCCTATCACCTCCATAATCTGGGTGATCTTCTGGATTTCATCAATAAACTTGTGTGGATCCTTATTTACCTTCGATCCGAGGAACTCAGGAGGATTCATCCTGAGAAAGACCCTGACTCTTACTACTGCCGCATTCCCATTCTGAGGAACATGCGTCATTTCCTATTGGTTGACCTAGGCGATCAATGCCTGTACAACCATCTAGATGGCTGCTCTAAACTCAGCATGGGCAACCTACTCAGCCACACGATCCTCGGGGTCGGTGAGGCCTGCTGGTGCCCATCTCTGTTGCCATTCTCATGACCATTCTCGTTCCCATTCTTTCTTTCGTTAACTTGGCGAGGAGGCATGATTCTACAAACGCGTATAGCATGAATTAGAAGGATTGAGAGGCATTTCATCGCTCGACATAGATCATGAAAGAAGGAAAATTCCTAAAATATTTCATAGCCTCTTCATCGTAAATGTGGCGCGCTTCACACCAATGAAAAGGACTCTACTTAACGCGACTTCCAGACACCCTAGGACACTTCAAAACCTATGGATATGATATCAAGTTTGTTAGGACCCGAACATAGGCTCGAATCTAGCACGGAACCTAGAACCATAAATGGCTCCAAGTCGATCCATAGCATGAACATTACAACTAAAGCTCACATAATAAATGCGAAAATCTGACATTTGAAATAGCAGAAGTCTAAATAACTATAATGTTTGAATAATGGAATACATAAACTGATCCGAAGCTTGATACATACTATGTCTTATAAGCCTCTACAATCTGACGAGTTGATAGGATAAGACCCTAACTAACTCACTAGTAAGCTAAAGCTGAGAGTACTGATAATAAACTGATGAGGATTCACCAATAAGATTAGAAATGCTAACTCTAAAGATTTGGCTAGCAGTGGGACTGAACCTTAATATCCGAGCCTGTATCATGAAACAATATAGCATGGAGTATGCAGTCAATCTTAGGAAAATTTTGGGAAATTACACGACCCAATATTTAAAGACAGAAATCATTTGACTTGTCATATCTAAAATCGTATGTAAAACATATAAAATGATCATGTCAGCTGTAAAACATACTATTGTGATATAGGAATATGAATAACTGAAAGCAAGAGGAACAATGGGAGATTCATCATAACCTACAACCATCATGTATGAGTGCATGATAATCCCACATCTTTCCCACATGGAGACGAGCCATCCTAAGTCCTAATAGGGAAAAGGAAGAATAAGGTGTGATATCCCGATGTGTCCTCAGGTAGGGAAATTACATTTTTAAGAGGTCCCAAATAAATATCTACGTTGGCGCGTAGTTATGATACCGGGGAACCTCAAAACCCTTGGCCTACTCGGTGCTAGACGCTACTCCAAAAACATGTATATTGCTCATATAGTCATATTCTCAATATATATCTTGAATTTTAATATTGGGAGTCTTGACTCCAAACTATATCATAACTGTTCTTGTTAGCCTTGGATAAAATCATAATAAGCATATTTACTTGCATGGGCTTTCCCAAATCATAATATCATGCATACTTTAAATAGTATTTATAAGTTAAAATCATGAATTCAAAAGTGAAGAGTTCATAAACATTCATGCATGGTAGATATCACACCATACTTGAAATCATGAATCATGAGCTTGAATTTTCATAAACTTGCACAATAGGGCATAATTTCTAGTAGTTTGAAATCATGAATTTGTAATCAATTTGAATTTCAAATCTTCATATAAGAATTAAAATATACATTAAAAGCAGACACGATTCGACCCATAACCTCATAATAGACAATTTCATAAAATTGGGTTAAAACCCTAGAAATCAATACACTTGATTAAAACATTGGATTCATGAATTTTGAGAAGAGTCTTGGGCATGAGAGTGTAATAAACCGACATTAATATCCCTACATACCTGGGTAAACTGATTTAAAAACAATCCTTGAAAGCCCAAGAGAATTAGGAAAGAAATTAGGGACAATTCTAGCTTGATCTTGAAAGGGAATCTAAAGACTTCGCATTCATGGGAGCCTAATGACATGGGATAGGCTAAAACCTCTTAAAACACTCCTTTTATGAATTAAAGTGACATAATTAGGAAGTTAGGTGCTTAAGAATTACAAAAATACCCTTAGTGATTCAGCGGAAAATTACATACTGTTAGACCCAACGAGCGACCTAACGACTCATTGGAGGACAACACGGGTCATTCCCTGACCCATTTCCTCTGGACAAATCTTCCAACTCTCTAAATTTCCTCACCTAGTGAGCCACTTAACGTGTATTTAGGGACAAAACAACTCATTCCCTCGATTCATTGGGAACACTAGAAATCAACCCTTACTCCACCACTATACACTTCACAGGTCGTACAATGACTCTTGGGGACTCATGACGACTCTTCGCCTAATACGTAATCACTAGATGATGATAATATTATACCCAAACTTAGCACCACTTAACAGGTCACTTAAAGACTTGTTAGGTCACATAACAAGTCACTAGATGACTCGTTCTGTGACCAGGTGTAGATTTTCCTATTTTCTCTTCAACCCTCGAGTCTGATCTTAGGTACTTTTGGGATGTTATACTCACATTAGAGTTTGTCAATTAATAGGCTCTCCCACAGTATAGTTCAATTTTAATCTTAGTACAGTTATTTCAGTTATAATTTTTTGTTTGTGATTTCAGATTCAGTCTTTAGTATATATATATGACCCTAAGACTACATTTAATTATATTTCATTAAATTTTTACAAACTAGCATTCTATGCTTGTATTCATGCATCTCAGAAAAGGTCATTTTAGTTTAGCTAAGCTTATGCATTCAACCATTTTTATGTACAATCTTTTCTCAGATTCATAGTATGTTCTCATTTCTAGTTATGTTTCCCATATACTCAATACATTCCAAGTACTGACCACATACTCTGTGCTATATCATTTTATGATATAAATCAAAGTATTCCTACTCAGCCCCGTGGTTAGACACATTCCGGACTCTATCAGCTGAAAGTGATGAGTCCTCATCATCCAAGGACAGGAGTTATGTTTTCTTTATTTCAGTTTATTTTAGTTTCAAATTTTGGAGTTAGCTGGGGACTTGTCCCAGCAGCTAATCATACTAGCTCAGGCTTTCAGATAGTGTATTGTAGTTTCAGCTTATGAGTTAGTGTTGTTGTCAGATTTTTATCCTTTCCTTTTTATTAGTAAATTTTTAGTTAGCTTCCACTCATATATGTTCTATTAGTTGTTGTTATGTTAGAATTATTTCATGCCGTGGGTTAGCTTTTAGCCTTTCATGGTTCTATGTTGCATGTCTCGATCCGGGGTCTCAACTCGGATCGTGACACTAGCTAAACCTAAAAAACTTCTAATGTCAGATGGAGTGATGGGTATAGTCCAGTTCTTCACCATTTCTATATTTTTAGAGTTACCTAAACATCTTCACTCCACACCACATATCCAAGAAATTCAATCGACTTAAGCCAAAAGTCACACTTGCTAAACTTTGCAAATAACTGACGGTCCTTAATAGTTTGCAGCACAACTCTCAAATGACTAGCGTGCTCCTCCTCACTTTCATAATATATTAGAATATCGTATTTGAAGATAATGATGAACATATGCAGGTACTGCTTGAATACCCTGTTCATCAAATCCATAAAAGCTGAAAGAGCTTTTGTTAGTCCAAAAGACATAACTACAAATTCATAGTGACCATTCCATGTGCTGAAGGATGTTATTGGAAAGTCACATTCCTTGACTCTAGGATGATGGTAGTCTGATCTGAGGTGTAGTTTTGACAAACAACTAGCACCTTGAAGCTGATTTAACAAGTTATCAATCCGAGGAATGGGAGAGGCATTTGGGCTTGACACTGAAATTTATTGCAATATATGGGGTCACGAAGGATAATGTGGCCCCTAAATATAAAAAAACATAAACATCAATATGAGAGACGTATAACATAGCCATGACAGCATCTGGTGAGTTCTCCTGATCTTGGTGCTATGAGATTATATAAAAATGATTCTAGCATTATTCGCCACCTTCACTTGATAAGGCACCCTACAGGGATAGGCGAGTTTCTTGAGCTGCTGAAGAGGAGGCTGGGGTGTGACTACTAACATTTCCCTATCTAGTTGATGGACATTCTCAGAGTCTATGATCGGGCTTACCGTACTAAAAGCAAACATCTTTGCTAAAGCTGGGAAGCTACAACCTTCGAACATATCCCCTTGGACCTAGAGTCTAGTGCTCTACCATTTCGATCTCCTCTAGACATGGGAGTTGGGCAACTAACTGAATATGGTGCTGGAGTTGATGACCTCTGATGGGACTGCAAATGATTACCTCCCCATAATGTTTGCTAAGACAACTCAAAGTTACTAGTTTTGGACCTTTTACTTCCCTCTCTTTTTCCTTTAACTTTTCTTCCTCAATCTGCTGAGCATAGATCATAAGTCTGGAGATATCTATATCTCCGATGGGGATAGTAGTCTTGCACTCCTTGACCATCAATTTTAAAACACCCAAAATGAACTTACTTATTCAAGCCCTTGGCTCAGAAACCATATCTAGAGCATGCCTAGACAGTTGAGTAAATTTAAGGGCGTACTCCTTAACTTACATGGAGTTCTACTTCAAGTTAATGAACTTCTCAGCCTTTGCTTCCCTCAACTCACGAGGAAAGAACCTGTCCAGGAAGGCTGTCACAAATACATCCTATTCAATTGGAGTTGTATTTTGGCAATGGCCCTCTTCCATTTCTTGAACCACAGGTTTGCTACCCCCTTCAAATGTTAAGATGCTAAGTCTGTAATTTCCTCCCCAACCTCATCTATGAAATCTTGGGGATCTTCATCCACCTTTGAACCATGGAATGTCTGTACGTTCATTGTGGTGAAATCTCGAAGCCTACCAGCAACTGTATTTCCATTTGAATTCACAAGTATGACTACCTGCTGGTTGACTTAAGCAGTCATGGCTTGTTCCAACATTTGAAGGTATCCCTAGACTCCGAATTAGTGACCTGATCATTCACAGGTTCTGTGCCCGCTGGTAGTGTAGTCTGGCTCTTATTTTTACGTTCAATGGCTCTTTTAGAAGGCATTTTCTGTAAGAGCGTAGAGCATGAGTTAAAGGGTAAATAGAGTTGGACTCTATTGCACAATACTAAAGATGAATGATGTGAAGTTTTACTAAGAACGTTTCACATCCTCTTCCTCATATGTGTGGCATGCTTCATACCCATGAAAAAAACTTTACTTAATACGGGTTTTAGACACCCTAGAACACTTTAAACCTAATGCTCTGATTCCAAATTTGCTATGCTCCGAGTCTAGACCCTAGATGTGACATGGGACTTAGAGTCATAAGCGGTGCCAAGCTAACCTATGGTACACTAGCATGACACTAAGCACATACTGAAAATACTGACATAACTGAGCAGAAGCTAAACTGAAATGTATTCACATCACAAAATCGTCTAAGTTCATAAATAAATGTTGAAGCATTAAAACATATCTGATAATTGAGAAAGCTGAACGTTTAGCTATGTCTAATAGCCTCTAAGATTGACAAGCTGAAGGGACAGATCCTCAACTAGCTTGTAACATCCTGAAACTTTCTTAGACCAAATTCAGACGGTGCAAGAAAACCATAGGAAAACTAGAAAATTTTCTATCTTAGATAACCCCCATAATGGACCGTTGGTGATACCAATGGACCATTGTAAGGGGTCGTGGGTCGCAGCAGGTTCCACGGAGATACAATGAAACATAGGATGACTCATTGAACCTAACAACGAGTCATCCTATCGTTAGTTGAATCTCGAGTTCATAGGATTGCCGGACCTTTCCCAGAGACAATGAGAGGGAACAACGGCCCGTGGTTACTACCAACGAGCAATTGCTACCACTCATCATCCAGTTCCGAACCCCAGCAGTGTGGACCACGAGTGGATACAACAACCCGTTGGTTCTTCCAATGAGTTGTTGTTATGACTCGTTGTCTCCATGCCTAGTTTTCCTGCCTATTCCAACGGAAGGTATCAATGGCCCATTGTTTGTTCTGAAAGATCATTGTACCCTCCCTTGAGTCACCCAGTTAATTTAGTTTCTAAACTCAGAAACCACGGCTAGCTTTAATGGCCCGTCGTTTTGACCAACGACCCGTTTTGAGGCCCTTTGGTTCCTATCGGCCAGATTTCTAGTTTTAAGCCCAGGGTTATTTTAGTATTTTTCAAATTTTCATAACTTGAAACCTCGTTGTTTTGGGTTCATATAGGAAGGAATTAAAGGGCCAGAATGACCCTTTCCATTCATTCCTCTCAATTCCCTAAAGAAAAGAACTTATGAACTTCTCAAAAAGCACAAAGCGGGAGCAAAGGGTTTGATATTCTTCTCAGGGATTTTCACTAGGGCTTCTTCTACAGGTATGTGGGAATTCAACAAGGAGATCATTCTCCCCTTGCTTCAACTAAAAACTCTCTCTCTGTTCACTTTCAGTCCTAGCCCTGAAATTTCGAATTTGAAGATATGGTTATCGTTCTTTGATTAATTCATGTGGAATCTTATACTATGTTAATTGTATCTGTTTTCCACCAGTTTGTAACTAGAATTATGCTTGTTCTAGTGAATTAGAAATTTAGCCTTAGCTCTTGAAAAGTCAAAAATTAGAATTCTATTTAACCATTGAATTCTTGAGATTTGCTTGCATCTTTCAGAGTTAGGGGCTCCTATAATAATTGTATGTGTTAGAAACGCAGTTACATGTGTCTTAGTCAAATTCAGTCAAAAAGTCTATATACTCTGTATTACTCAGAATTTTTGATCTAGCCTCAATTAGATTTTAGCAAACCTCATAGTTAACCAGAATAATGTCAACTGATCAGTTTTACTACAGTCTTCTTTCGAGGTGTCAGTGGTGCATCTAAGTTATCAGAATCAGATTTAGAATATAGATTATTTGGTCCATTAGGAGATCATGATATTCTAGTTATAGCTCTGACATGCCCCAGGAACCTAGTTCAGTTTTTAGTTAGTTCTTTAGACGGCTATTGAGCAACTCTGACCAGTCTTGGAACACCTATTTCCAAATCCGGTCCTATCAGACGCTCAGGGTGCTCTCAAACAGTATACCTGAGTCTGTTGTAGTCTTGGGCCCCAGTTTTAAGCTATCCTCTTGACAGTAGTAGTCATGGTAGGATCATCCAGTGGGAGTAGGACTTAGCACCGAGAGGGCGGGGGTTCCAACGCACCCAAGTTCCAGAACTACATTTCCACCATAGGTTATATTTATTAGCCTCATGGCCCCAAATAGTGATCTCACGTTCCATGCCTTTATACCCTGACATGGTATATTGGGTCCTACCGGTGGGATGTATACATCAGACTCCACATCTAGCTCACATAGTTATATGTCGGTTATAGCATCTCCCACTAGTCAGTCTAATCTAATTTCAGAATAAGTAGCTCAATTCAGTTTCATCTCTATCAGCTTAGCTCAAATTAGTACAGTATCTCTGACTCGGAACATTCAGACTTAGGGCATGTTTTTGGCCACTAGACAGGGTCATCTTGACCTTATTAGTTGGTCATTGCGTGTCATTTTATTTCAGTCATCTATATACTTAGAATTATGCTTCTTTCACTTACATAGTACATTCAAAGTACTGACGCACTTTTATGCTGTATCATTTCATGATAGAGTCGCAGGTTCTCAGACCTAGCACCGATAGTCAATTTCGTTTGAGTCTTTCTATCAGCAGCAGTAGTGTGAGTCCTCATATTTTGAGGGCGTTACTTCATTCATTTCGGTTTTCTTTATCATTAACAGTTAGACTTAGAGTTTGCTTGGGCTTGTCCCAACAACTCCTCAGTTAGATGGCTTTCAGACACAGACTTGATTTCAGATTCTAAGATATTTTAGATATCTATATTCAGTTTTTAATTTTCATAAATGTTATTATGTATTATTTAAAATTTCCATTGTGCATGATTACTCATAATACCAGTGTATGATAGACCAGGGGCTGACTTGGGGTAACTTCTGACTTCAAGTACCATGTTACATCTAGGGTGTAGGCTCAGGGCGTGACAAACTTGGTATCAGAGAACTAGATTTAGAGTATCCTAAAAAATTCTTAAAGACGCATCGAGTAGAGTCCTTTTCATATGTGTGAAGCGCACCACACTTATGATGAGGAGGCTACAAGATGTTATTANGGAAAACTCTCTTTTATTCATATTCCTTAACATGTATTAAAGTTCAATCCATAAATTCCCTTCTAACTCATGCTCTATTTCATTTCAATGAATAATGCCTCCCAGACGCGGTAATGGAAGAAGGGCCAGTAACGCCAATAGACCTACCCCACCAGCCCCAACAGCTCCTCAAGATGATTCCATATCTACCGTTGAATTTAGGGCGTCCATCTAATTGCTGGCCCAAAAAGTCACCAAACAGGTGAACCAGCAGGTGGTTCTTGTAGCCACGAATGAGACCGCAACAGTTGTGAGGGTGTGGCACTTAACTCGTATGAACCATCTATCTTTTCAAGGATCCAAAGTAGGGGAGGACCCCCAAGAGTTTGAGGATGAAATCAGGAAGATTACCCGTATTATGGGTGTCCGCTCCTCTGAAAGTACCAACCTGGCTACCTACCAGCTTAAAGAGGTACCCTAGGTTTGGTATTAGCAGTGGAAAGAGGGGCAGCCAGCAGGAGAAAGACCAGTGGAGTGGGAAGAATTTCACAAAACTTTCTTTGATAGGTTTTTCCCTCGAGAGCTTAGGGAGGCCAAGATAGCAGAGTTTATGAACTTGAGGCAAGGAAATAGAACAGTCATGGAGTATGATCTAGAGGTTACCAGACTATCAAAGTACACTGCAAAAATGGTAGCCGAGCCAGGGGCTCGCATGTTGAAATTCGTGAACGGAGTGTCGAACCTGATTCTTAGGGAGTGTAGAACAACAATGATAATTAGAGACATGGACCTCTCCAATTTGATTGTCTATTCCCAACAGATTGAGGCCAAAAAGCTAAAGGATATGGAGCGAAAGAACAAATGGGCAAGGACTTGCCAGTCAGATTACGGCCATTAGAGTTCTGGCAGTGATAGCCGCCCATAGTAGCAGCATCAATAGCAACAGAGGGCGCCAGCACCTAGTTCAGCCAGCGCCTCTACCTTTCGATCCCGTTAGGATCGGAGGGGTGGAGCATCTGGCTCTCAGTCTGAGACTCACACTATCATGAACAGGTATCCAGCATTCCCCAAGTGCGGAAAGAATCAGCCGTGGGAGTGCCTTCAGGGAAAAGAGGGCTATTTTGGGTGTGGACAGATTGGACACAGGCTTAGGGAGTGCCCGTCAGCAAGGCGAGGGAGATCACATTCCACCACATCATCAGCCCCGGCAGGCCAACTAGTTTAGCGGGCCAACACATCAGGTACAAATGGTGTTCAATGCTAGAATCATTTCTATGTTCTATCTTCCCATCAAGATTAGGAAAACTCACCAGGCATAGTTACTGGTATGTTACGTCTCTTTCATCTAGACATGTATGCCCTCTTAGATCCAGGAGCCACTATTTCATTCGTGACTCCCTATATGGCATTCTAATTCACTAGCAGTCCAGAGGTCCTCTCAGAAACATTCTCAGTCTCCACCCTAGTTAGTGAGTCGGATAGAGCTAGCCGGGTGTATAGAAACTGCCCAGTCTCAGTCCTGAATAAGTTATTCCAGTTGATCTTTTAGAATTAAACATGGTCGACTTTGACCTTATTCTTTGCATGGATTTGTTACACTCCTTCTATGCCTCAATCGATTGCAGAACTAGAGTTGTCAAGTTCCAGTCTCCAAATAAACCAGTGTTAGAATGGATGGGCAGCGGTTCAGCGCCTAAGGGTAAGTTTATTTCCTACCTTAAAGCCTAGAAACTCATTTCCTAGGGATTTATTTATCATCTGGTTTGGGTCAAGGATTCCAAATCTGAGACCCCAACCATTCAGTCAGTTCCCGTGGTCAGCGAGTTCCCAGATGTTTCTCCTGAGGATCTTCCCTGAGTTCCCCCTGAACGGGAAATAGACTACGAAATAGACCTCCTCCTAAATACTCAGCCCATCTCCATCCCTCGTTATAGAATGGCTCCAGCTGAGCTTAAGGAGTTGAAGGAGCAGTTAAAAGATCTTCTTGACAAGGGTTTTATAAGACCCAACATCTCTCCCTAGGGTGCTCCAGTGTTGTTCGTGCGTAAGAAAGACGGTACCCTCAGAATGTGCATCGATTACCATAAGTTGAACAGAGTCATAGTCAAAAACAAGTATCCCCTACCCAAAATTGACATCTGTTTGACCAACTTCAGGAGCCAGTTGTTTCTCCAAGATCGATCTCAGGTCAAGTTACCATCAGCTAAGAGTCAGAGAGTGTGACATATCGAAAATAGCTTTCAGAACTCGGTATGGTCACTATGTGTTTGTGTTGATTTCCTTTGGACTCAAAAACACCCTAGAAGCCTTCATGGATTTAATGAACAGGGTCTTCAAGCAGTATCTGGATATGTTCGTCATTGTATTTATCGACGACATTCTAGTATACTCCATAAATGAGGAACAGCATTCCAAACACCTAATATTAGCATTACATACATTCAAGGACCTCCAGTTATTGCCAAGTTAAACAAATGAAAATTTTGGTTAAAGTCCGTGACTTTCTTAGGTCATGTGGTCTCATGTGAAGGAATACAAGTAAAACCTCACAAGATAGCATCAGTGAAGGATTGGCCCAGACCTTCCTCTCCTACTGAAATGAGTAGTTTCCTGGGCTTAGCCGGTTATTAACGATGGTTTGTGGAAGGTTTCTCCTCTATAGCATCTCCTCTAACTAAGTTAACTCAAAATAAGGTAAAATTTTAGTGGTCGGACAAGTGTGAGAAGTTTTCTAGGAGTTAAAAACTTGACTCACCACTGCTCTAATTTTTACCTTGCTGGAAGGAACAGATGGGTTGGTTATTTATTGTGATGCTTCCAAAGTTGGACTTGGTTGCATTTTGATGCAGCGGGGCAAAGTGATAGCCTACGTCTCTAGGCAGCTCAAAGTTCATGAGAAGAATTATCTAACTCATGACTTGGAGTTGGCAGCGGTGGTTTTTGTGTTGAAAATATGGAGGCATTACTTATGTGTAGCTCACAGAGATGTATTTACAAATCATAAGAGTCTTTAGTAAGTGCTGAGTCAGAAGGATCTAAATCTGCATCAGAGAAGGTGGTTGGAGTTTCTAAAAGACTGCGACATGAGTGTACTATATCACCCAGGAAAAGCCAATGCGGTGGCTGATGCCCTAAGCAGAGTGTCTATTGGTAGCGTGGCTCATGTAGAAGAAGGCAAAAAGGAGCTGGTGAGGATATTCATAGGCTAGCCCGGTTAGGGGTGCATTTGGTGGATTCAGCTGAAGGTGGGGTGGTAATGTAGAGTGGGTCGGATTCATCCTTGGTAGTTGAAGTTAAGTCCAGACAAGACGAAGATTAAGTTCTACTTAAACTCAAGGAAGTAGTTCGCAGAAAGGAGGTTGAGGCTTTCTAAAAAAAGGGGAGATGGTGTGCTCCGTTACCAGGGAAGGTTGTGTGTACTGGATGTTGGTGAGTTGAGACAACAGATACTTCCTGAGGCACACAGCTCGAGATACTCCATTCACCCTGGTGCTACCAAAATGTACCGCGATCTGCAGGATATCTACTGTTGGAACTACATGAAAAGAGACATTGCCGAATTTATAGCCAAGTGCCCGTACTTCCAGCAAGTTAAGATGGAACACCAGAGACCAGGAGGTATGACTTAGGATATCAGTACACCCACATGGAATCGGGAAGAAGTAAACATGGACTTCATTACGGGTCTACCTCGGATTTGTCGGCAACATGATTCAATCTGGGTGATAGTAGACCAGATGACTAAGTCAACACATTTCCTCCCAGTCAAAACCACAGATTCAGCTGAGGACTATTCTAGGCTTTATATCTGGGAACTGTTTAGACTTCATGGGGTGCCACTATCCATTATCTCGAATAGAGGTACCGAATTCACCTCTTACTTCTGGAAGTCTTTTCAGAAGGGACTAGTTACCCAGGTCAAGCTCAACATAGCCTTTCACCCGCAGACCGATGGAAAAGCTGAGTGAACCATTAAGACCCTAAAATATATGTTAAGAGCTTGCATGATCGATTTCAAGGGCAATTGGGATGACCACTTGCCTCTCATCGAGTTAGCATACAACAACAACTACCACTCTAGCATTCAGATGGCCCCATTTGAGGCATTATATGATAGGAGGTTCAGATCTCTCATAGGGTGGTTTGAGGTTTTTGAAGCTACTATAATAGGGCCAGACTTAGTCCTCGAGGCAATGCAGAAAGTTTAGCTCATCCGAGAAAGGTTGAAAATGCTACACCCCGTAAATTCTCGACATGTAGATGGCCTATTTGCATGTGGGTTAAGAGTTTTCAGATACCATACATGCTAGGAAAAGGCAGGGAAAGACCCGAGATAAATTAAAACCGAACCATTACGGAAGAGACGGGCGAGCCCCTCGCGATAACAGCGTGCAGCGAGGCAGGGCCTCGCGTTGGCGCCGTGGCTCACGGAGAGCCCTGTCGGGCCCAAGTATAAAAGCCTCCAGCCGGTTTAAATATTTATAATTCATAAAAATTTCCAGAAAGTCGAGGGGAAAAACAAAGAGGATGAAGATTCCATTGAAATTTCCTTCCGGTGCAATTTGTCAAGCAGCGGTCCAAACTCAAATTAACTCCAGATACCACGAGGTATTAAGCAGCAAGGAGCATTCCTACGGATTTAGTTTTGTGAAATTCGGATGGCAAATCGTGGGTACTGCCGAGCTAAGGTAAGTGAATTGCTCCAAATTAGTGTCAATAAACTCCTACCCATAAAGTGATATTTCTCCCTTTTGGACTTTCGAGAAATATGAGTTTTCGACCGTTTTTGATAAGCCAAAGTAGCAGGATATATATATATTGAAAGTGAGATTTTCTTTTCGAATATTAGCATTAGTTCTAATTGACATATATATGAATGCGGTTGGGAGAAATAGCGAAATGCGGCAGGCTACGCTAGTTAGTCGGAAATGGAAGCGAGTATGTAAAGCTAGTTCTTCGGCAAGATAGCAATCCCGTATAATTAAGTAAAGTCTAGAATAAAAAGAACACGAGTCGAGTATTGAGTCTAATATGAATCCATCAAGCATGTTTTATGTTATTATGCTATATTGAATAAAAAGTCGGTAAATCGGTATCGAACCGGCCATAAATTATTTCGAGATACGGTTAGCTCGGTAACGAGAATCGGTTAAATGCGAAAGGAGATTGAATAGAATATAGAAACATGGATGATATTTTCATATTAAACATACTTGCTATGTGATTATTGTTTATTGAACCTGTATTTTGTGAGGGCACCCTTAGAGCGTCCTCGTAGCCACAGGTTGTAGTTGTGTCGACTCGCCCGCTTGGAGACGAGATGCGTCATGCAAAAGAGGTGGCATGCCATCACGGTAAATTGAAGATAGGATCTGACATTTCCCATACTCCAGTGTCGGCATAGCGGTATAGCTTACCCTGTCGCGCACTTGCGCCTAGAACGGAGTACGAGATATAGATCGGGTGCAGTTACAGGTTTACGGTTGAAGGAGTCCTCCGGACTCAAAGAGTTATAGTCGAAGGCTATAGCCATTGCGGACCCGAGGGGCGGTGGAGTGCTCGTAGTTAGTAGGCGTAGTGGAGTGATTTATTTTTGGATGGTTTAACCGGGTAGGGGTATATATATAGTGTGTTGGTTGGAACCTTCCGTATGGGGGCTAGTATAGGTCCTTGTTTGTTATATATATGTATATACTTGATATCTATTAGTTGATAGACAGCGAGGAGTCTCCATGACAACAGGTATGTTCCTACCTCACCTTGATGCGAGATAAGCTTATTTGAATTCCATCCAGTCAACAATTTGAATACTTTCTACTATTAAGAATATCTAATTATATTATTTATATTTGATTATTTTAGTTTGCTTTACATACTCGGTACCGATGAGTACGCGCCCGTTTAAGTATTGCATTACATACTGCAGTACCTAATGGTAAGAGTCGATCCCCTCGTAGTCTGTGCCAGAGTCATCAACTCCTGTCATCCGGGCTTGATATTTAGAGGTTTACATCATTTCTTTTGTTGTATAGTATGGGTAGGTCGGGTCCTGTCCTGAACCATCTTATCGGTATTCTTAGAGGCTTGCGGATTGTGTATATATCTCCTTTGTGGTTATGTGCGGTCGTGTGGGGCCGTGCGTATGTTTAGTTGTCTATAATGCTGTTGATTATGTTAGCCGTGTGGGGCTATTCTAGTTAGTAGTGGTGACCTTGTCGATCCGTAGTTGTTTAGCATCTGCATTATTTTGATTCCAAAAGCAACTAGTCGACATGAGTGGCCTTGTCGGACCACATAAGAGTTTCCTTATGGTGAGGTTCTAGTTAGATGTTGTTGTTGTACAGGTAGTTATAGGCCTAGCCGGCCCAGGCTGTGAGCTATGACCGTGCCAGCCGTTGATTTCGTAAATCAGAGTTAGAGCCGATCGAGCACTAGAATTGCTTAGGCTTACTTGATCCGGCTTGATTCAAATCCTAGTAGGGCACCGGGTGCAGTCATACCCCAGGTGGAGCGTGACAAACTTGGTATCGAGAGAGTCATTGTCCCGGGTGCAAGCCGTGCTAAGTAGGAATCTTGTCTATGGATGTGTGTGCACCATATACTATGGCGAAAGTACATAGGCATAATATGATGAGTTTACTCTTTATTCACATTCGGTCGTACCATAGAACGATGCAGTATAGGGTCGAGTTCTTAAAACTTATCATACTCTTTGTTTAATGATAAAATGGCAGACCAGCGACAACCTATCACAGGCAGAAGGTTGGATACCGCAGCGAGGAGAAGGCACCCGCGCAGGATGCCTCATCTTCATTTAGAATCGGCTCGATGAGGGTTATGCTAGAGGCATCATCACGGCCTTCTCGGCGGTCCCAATCTCATTAGGAGCCATTCGGAACTACACCGCCTCCGATAGATTTCTCTTTACACCATCCGATCGGGAAGTTCGCAGTGCAGTTGTTATGTTGGCACAAATGATGGCCACTCAGCGCCGGTCGGTGCCACGTAACAGCGAGCCATCGGAGTGGATACGCGGTTCAGTCGGGGAATTTTGGCATTGGGTCCCCTATAGTTCACAAGGTAAGATCAGAGGCGAGAGGACCCCTAAGTTTTCCTAGACTAGATGTGAAAGTCTTCCGGGTTATGCATGCGGCACTACGGAATTGGTGAGATGGCGGTAGGTTGCGAGACATAGTTGTGTTATGAGTACGAGAAATTTGGGGAAGGTCTCGAGGAGGGAATGTTGCCCCTCGACCTGGTCTGCTTCTCGGAGGCCTTCTGGATCTTTATTTGCCCACGGGAGCTCCGGCGGTGCCCGGATGGATCAGTTCTTGCACTTGGAAGGCGGGGCGAGGAGCATACGAATATGCCTTACTATTTGACTCCTTACCCGCTATGCTCCGGCTTTGGTGGACACCCATGACATCTAAAGTCCACCGGTTCATTATGGGGCTGAACCCGAATACATTGAGGCATTCCTGTAGAGCTACATTGCAGGAAGATATGGACATTGCCCGAGTATAGGCCTTTGCGGGAGCCTGCGAGGCCTTAGGCAGTGACAGCGGGATAGTAGACGTATAGATCGGGAGGCGAGCGTCGTAGGATAGAATCCCGATAAAATAAAAAGGAGGTCGAGAGAGGACCCGAGCCCCGATTGTCGAGCGAGCCCCTAGACCCCACCACGCCCTATTTGTAGCCGACCTCTGCCGGGCTTGTAGATATGGCTCAACAGGGTTTTATATATGCGGGCGGGGGAGGGTACATGATGAGAGAATGCCCGGCCAAGGGCAAGGTAGCCGAATGGCAGACGGGGATCGCGGGGCCACGCGATGCAGTAGCCTCAGTGCAGGCGTAGGCCCTCGGGTTTAGCAGGTAAGAGGCCAAGGTAGATGGGAGCCCACTGGATTCGGGTACAGGCTCAGCGATGCCTATGCATTACCGAGGAGACGGGACTCGGGGCGTCTCCGGATGTACTAACATTATGATGACTATTTGCTAATACCCTTCTTATGTTCTAATTGATCCGGGGTCCACTTTGTCCTATGTTACCCCATTTGTGGTTAGAAAGTTTAGTGGCACCAGAGGTATTCTGTGACCCTTCTCGATTATCTACCTTATCGGTGACTCCATTATAACTAGCAAAATTTATTGAGGGTGTACGGTAAGGGTTCTTGATCGTGGGACTACAGAGATCTGGTAGAGTTAGAATGATTGATTTCGATGCCATTATGGGTATGGGTGGTGGTGCCATGCTATGCCAACGTAGAACATTTGACAGGTCAGGTTCCACTTTCACAGGGAGCGGTGAGAAATTGAAGGGTAGCACGGCTACGCCCAAAAAGGTAGGTTCCTACCTTGAGTTAGAGGAAGGTATTAGCTAAAGGATGTATTTACCACCTAGTCGGGGCCGAGGATGTTCGGGTAGAGTCTCCCAGCCTCCGGTACATTCGATGGTAGATAGAATTCCACGATGTATTTCCCGAGACAGACTGCACAGTATTCCCTAGAAAGAAATAGATTTGCAATTGACTTGCTACGAACGCTCAGGCCCATATCAATTCCTCTATATCGATATCTTCTTGAACTCGGAAAATTAAAGGAGCAGCTGAGATACATTGGAATGAAAACTTTGTCGGGATGAGTACTTTCACCGTGGGGTGTGCGCCATTCTATTTGTGAGAAAGTAAGATGGCTCGCTCCGCATCTGTATAGACTCTGAGCAGCGAATAAGGTTTCGGTCAAGAATAAGTATCATTCCCAGAATAGATGATTTGTTTGACCGGTTATAGGGGGCCAGATACTTCTCCAAGATTGACTTACGGTCCAGATACATGGGTTCAAGTTCGTGAAAAGAGACATTCCCAAACAGCTGAAGACCCGATGGCCACTTTGAATTCCTAGTTATGTCCTTTGGGTTGTGAATGCCCCAACGGTATTTATGGACACGATGAACGGTACCCGGACCATACACAGAGCACAGTACCGTGTATTCGTTCAAGCCAGACCACCGAGCTCATTTACGGACAGTGCTCCAAATTCGGGGACCGTGATTTGTATGCTAAGTTCTCAAATTTGAATTCTGGTTGAACTTCGGTAGCTTTGCAGAGAGGGAATATTATGTAGATGTTGGTATCTGGTGAACCGCGAAAATAAGCCAGTCCAACATGGCCTGAACCTACCACTCCGACCGAGATCCGTTGTTTCTGGGATTGGCAGGATACTACAGAAGATTTGTTGAGGATTCTCCACTATAGCAGCACCTCGGCTAAGGCGCGCAAAAAGTAGTAAAGTTTCGGTGGGCAGGAGGCATGTGGCGAGTTTCCAAGTTAAAAACAGATTAACCTCGCTCGGGGTGTTAGCATTACGGGAAGGTACAGAGGTTATTCAGTGAATTGTGACGCATCAGGTATTAAGTTGGGATGTGTGTTGATGCATCACATGGTAAAGTTGTTGCTTGTCACTTCCCGAGACAGGCGAGGAAACACGAAAATAATTATCCTACCACGACACGGAGTTAGCCGCGTCATATAAAGGCCTTACGGAAACATTACTTGTATGGCGTCATGATATTTTCTGAATCATAGAGCCTACAATATATCTTCCTCGAGAGGAGTTGAATTTGCGGCAGTAGCTGTTTGGAAGTTGTGAAAGATTACGATGTGGACATTGTATCATAGGAAAAGCCAATGTAGTAGCAGGATGTCTGCTTTGTGTCTGATGGGAAATTTGATGTTTGCAGCCCAATCAGCGGGAGTTGGTCAGAGAAATACATCAATTAGCCAACCCTAGACGTTGTGGCAACAGAAGAGAACAGAGAAGTGTTGACTCATTGTGTCATCGTGGTCATGGAGGTAAAAGAGCGGCAATATGAAGATCCACGACTGGTCGGCTTAGGACAGGGTCGGCAAAGAGAAGCGCTGATTTTAGAGATAGCGAGGATGAAGTGCTGCGATGTAGAGGCCGCCTCTCATGTTCTGGAGCTATTCGAACTCCCGCCGACGAGTTATAGTGAGTAAATTACATAGATTATTCTCTCCACCGAGCCTTGCTGAAATGTACTGCGATATCAGGTAGTCTACTAGTAGCCAATTATGAAAAGAAATAGCAGAATTTGTAGCCCGAGTGTCCCTAGCACCAACAAGTAAGCGAACACAGAAGCCAGGCCCAGTTGACGCAGGACATAGGCTGTGCCTCTCTAAAAATAGGAAGCAATAAACATGGACTTTACATGGCAAGTTACCACAGCCGAGGAGCATGAACATGTTCCATTTGAGTAATAGTTTAGGCCCGGTGTCAGTCCATCTCTACCCGATGGCTTCTTTCTACGCCACAGATTATCTTGAGCATATATCGGAAATAGTTAGATTACATGGTGCTCGGTGTCTATTATCTCGATGAGGAGCACAATTCTGACTAGATTTGGTAGTCATTTGGAAGACTAAAGGGCCTTGAGAATAATATAAGCACAGCATTCCACCCTCGAACCAGAGATGGACGGAGTGGAGCGCACTATTCGGATGCTCGAGATACGCTACGGGCGTGTGTGCTAGACTTTAGGTAGGTAGGATGAGCATTTGCCACTTCTAATTGAGTTTGCTTATAATAATAGTTAGTAGCTCAGCTTCTCTGATGGCGCCCTTTGAGGCTTGTATGAGTGAAAATGCAAATGCTTGATGGCTAGTTTGAAATGATCTCAATGGCTGGTGGGCCAAATATTATTCATCGATCGAGAGAGAGAGTAAAGCTTATCGAAGAATGCACAGCCATTTTCCACAGGCCGCCGAGAAATCCTATGCGATGTGCGACGCGAGACACGGAATTTGATGTGAATGACTAGGTATTTCTGAAAGTATCTCTAATGAAAGAGGTGATAGATTCGGCAAGAGAGCTAGCTCAGTCTGGATTTGTTGGTATAGTTATTAAAAAATGACCAGTAACATAGTTGTTTGCCTCGAGTTAGAATCACGTTCATCGATTTTCACATATCTCTATGCTAAGGAAGTGCATAGGAGACCCATCCCGAAGTTGTCCTAGTCGGGAGATGTCAGGTTACGGAAGGCGCTATAGAAGGAATAGTATTCATGTGGGCAGATTCGTAGATTGAGAACCAATGATATTAAATGCATCCCAGAAAATGCATCGCGTAATAGGAACCAAGGAGATGACTTGGGGAAAGCGAGAGGGGAAGACCCCTTAAGTCATATATCCTCCTTTTTTCAAGCCCTAGTCGGTCAAGTATGTTAGTATTGTTATTTTATACGGTCTTTTGCCTAGTATTTGTATAATGAATAATGGCCTCCAATGTTATTAATGAATGCACAATGTTGTAATTGTGAGGCTGCACCTTATTGGACTTTTTCTGCATTCAGTCTTTGAGATAGTCCATATTAGAAACTCTGCCAAAATTTTCTAAAAATAAGTCAAGTGAATGGAGGTTCTATGAGTAGAAGTTTACATTCGGCGGGGAGAGGAGAATGTTACACCTGTGATTCTGACATGAAGTAGCCTATTCGCATGTTGGTTAAGAGTTTTTGATGCCATACATGCTAGGAAAAGGCCGGGAAAAGACCGGATAAGAGATTCGTCGAACCATCACGGAAGAAGGCGAGGCGAAACCCCTCCGCGATAGCAACATACCACAGAGGGCCTCCGCGTTGTGTTATGTCCGCAGGCCATCAGATAAGTATAAAGCCTCAACTTGATTTAAATGTTATAATTCATAAATATTTCGAGAGAAGTCGAAACAAGGAGGGTGAAGATTCCCATTTGAAATTTCCTTCCAAATTCACAGTCAACGCGGTCCAAACTCAAAATTGCTCGAGATACCGAGTATAAATCTGCAGAGAGCATTCCTACGGAATTAGTTTCATGAAATTCGGCCGGCAAATCGTCACGCTACCGAGCTAAGGTAAGTGGAATTGCTCCAAATTAGTGTCAATATATTGCCTAGCCCTAATGTGAGTATTTCTCCCTTCTAGACTTTCGAGAAATAGCGAGTTTTTCGACCGTTTTTGATAAGCCAAAGTATGGGCTATATATATATTGAAGTGATATTTTCTTTCAAAATATTAGCGTATTTAGTTCTAATTGACATATATATGAATTCAGTTTGGAGAAATAGCAAAAGTACTGACCGAACTACACTAGTTAGTGGAAATGAAGAAAGGCCATCTAAAGCTAGTTCTTCGGCAAGATAGCAATCCCAGTATAGTAAACGAGTAAAGTCTAGAATAAAGCACAGAAGTCGAGTATTGAGTCTGATATGAATCCATCAAGCATGTTTAAGTTATTATACTATATTTAGAATAAAAGTCAATAAACCCAGTGTCGGACAACCGAAATTATTTGGTCTGATTGGCTACATTAACGAATCACTTAAATGCATAAAAAGAGATTGAGAATAGAATATCAAAACATGGATGGTATTTTCATATTGAACATGCTTGCTATACGTGATTATTGTTTGTTGAGTCTTGTTTGTGCTATGAGGGCACCCTTAGAGAGTCCTCAGCGCCCTTGGGTTAATAATTTGTGTCGACTCGCCCTCCGGAGGGTGAGGGATACGTCACTCCAAGGAGTGGCATGCCGTAGAAGTAGGGCGAAGATGGGATGCAACATTCTCCATATCGGTGATCAACATAACAATATGGAGTGCCCTATCAGTGCTTGCGCCCCGGGGGCAAATTACAGATACGAATCTGATTATAATTTTACGATTACGAGTCCTCCCAACTCGAGACACCGATTATAGTCGAAGGCCATAGCCGGTGAGACCCAGGGCGTAGAGATGTTCTGGTTAAATGGCAGTGAGTGATTTATTTTTGGATAGTTTGGCCCGAGTAGGGTATATAGATTGTGTGTTGGTTGGCACCTTGGAAACATGGGGGCTGGAGTATAGGTCCTTGTTTGTTATATATATGTATACTTGATATCTATTGATAGACGAGGTCGCCATGGCCGGCAGGTATGTTCCTACCTCACCTTCGGTACAGATAAGCTTGGCTTCATATTCCATCAGTCCAGGCAGGTTTAGATACTTTCTACTGTTCAAAGCTTCTAGTTATGTGTTTATATTCGGTTATGTTCGATTTCTTTACATACTCGGTACCGGTGGTGCGGCACCGTTTGGGGTGCTGCATTACATGCTGCAAGTACCTATAGATGAGAGCCGATCCCATACAGTCCTAGCCAGCGCAGAGTCATCATCTCCTGTTCGGAGCTTTATATTCATAGGTTTACATCACTTTCTTTTGTTGTATAACACGGGTAGGTTGGGGCCTTTTTGTCCAGACCATCTTATCGATATTCTTAGAGGCTTGCAGATTGTGTATATATCTCCTGTGGTTAGTTGTGCCAGTCGTGTGGGGCCGTCATATGTTTAGTTGTTTAGTACTATTGAATATGTTGGCCGTGTGAGGATATATCCGGTTAGTAGTTGTGACCTTGTTAGTCCACGTAGGCACACATTGCTTATACTTATTTTGATTCGGAAATTAACTTCTCAGCATGGTGGCCTTGTCTGGCTCATAGTTCCCTTATGTTGATGAGATTCTAGTTGCTTCAATTGTTGTTGTACAGGTAATATAAGCCTAGCCGGCGGGGGCTGTATTTACAGCACGCTATATGGCAGATTGATTAGTAAATCGAGTTAGAGCCGGCCAGGCACTAGAATTGCTTAGGCTTAGCAGTCCCTGGCAGTTCAGATCTAGTATTAGGACACCAAGTGCCAGTCATACCCCAAGGTGGGAGCGTGACGAAAACAACCTGAGAGCCATCACAAATCTCATGCCGGCGTGCGGAGAAGAGAGTTGGGGTTTATAGTTGATGAATGGGTATACGAAAATTTCTCTATGAAAGGGGTGATGAGGTTTTGACAAAAGTAAACTTAGTCCCAGGTATGTGGGACCCTACAGGATTCTAAGGCAGGTGGTAATGTGGCCTACGAGCTAGAACTACCTTCAAAATTAGCGATTCGGCACCTTGATCCTCCATGTCGATGTCGAAAAAGTGCATTAGTGATCGACTTCGGTGGTGCCATTGGACAGTATGGAATAAAGGATACTCTATGCTTACGAAGAAGTTAATTTAGATCCTTGACCGTTAGGTTCATAAACTGAGAAACAAAGAAATCACTGGTGAAAGTTTTGTGGAGAATCGACTAGTTGAAAGAGCCACATGAGACGAGAAAGCCAGACAAGATGGCCGGATACCTAATTTCACTCCCAGTGGGTTCCAATATAAAGAACCAAATCACTTGTCAATACTCCTACTCCAGTTTCGTATTCATCAGCTCTATTTAGATTTCCTATGTGCATCCAAGTTTGCATCAGCTCTGTTGAAATGCAGTTAGGTCGGTTACTCTTTAAGAAATTAGTTCATAGCCTCAATTTTAGAAATTTCAACTCTTTTCCTAGTTTTGGTGTTCATTCTAGTACGAATGATCCCAAGGGGGAGATATTGTAACATCCTAAAACTTTCCTAGACCAAATTAAGATGTTGCATGAAAACCATGGAAAACCGGGAAATTTTGTATCTCGGGCAACCCCCACAACGGACCATTGGTGGAGGCAAGCGGACCTTTGTAAAGAGGTCATGGGTTGCGGCATACTCCTTCGAGGGGTGATACAATGAGACATAGGACGACCCATTGAACCTAAGAACGAGCCATCCTTTCGTCCGTTGAATCCCGAGTTGAGCATTACTGAACCTTTCCACTGAGAAAAGCGAGAGGAACAACGGCCAATGGTTACTACCAACAAGCCGTTGGTACCACCCTTCATCCATTTCTAGACCCCAGTGTGGACCACACGAGTGCGCCACAGCGACCCGTTTGTTCTTCTAATGAGTCATTGTTATGACTCATTGTCTCCATGCATAGTTTTCCTACCTGTTCCAATGGAAGGTATCAACGTCCCATTGTTTGTTACGACGGATCGTTGTACCCTCCCGTGAGTCACCCGATTAATTTAGCTCCGAACTCACAAACCATTTCTAGCTTCAATGGGCGTCGTTTTGACCAGCGACCCGTTCTTGAAGCCCGTTGGTTTCTGTCGACCGGGTTCTGGTTTTAATCCGGGGAGTTATTTCAGTATTTTCCTAGTTATCTTAACTTTAGAGCCTCATCGTTGTGGGTTCATATAGGAGGAAATTAAAGAGAGGTCGGGAAAACCCTTTCCATTCATTCCTCTTAAGTCCCTTAAGAATAGAACGTAAGAGCTTCTACGAAAGCACGAGCAGGAGAAAAGGGTTTGACAACTTTCTCAGTGATTTCACAGAGTTTTCTATAGGTATGGAAATTTAAAAAGGAGATTATTTCTCCCCTTGCGTCCCCAAAAACTCTCTCTGTTCACTTTAAGTCCTAGCCACGAAATTGCGAATTTGAAGATATTGTTATCATTTCTTTCATTGTTCATGTGGAATCTATCCTATGTTAGTATAGATATTTTCCACCAATTTGTAACTTAAATGATGCTTGTTCCAGCGAGGTATAAATTTAGCCTAGCTCTTGAAAAGTCGAAACTAGAATCTTGTTTCAGCATTGAATTCTTGAGATTTGCTTGCATCTTTTAGAGTTAATAGGGGTCTATTATAATTTTATATGTTAGAAACCTGAGTTACATGTGTGTTAGTAAGATTCAATCGAGAAAGTCTGCCAATTACTCTGTATTGCACCATAATTGTCGATCTAGTCTTAGTTAGATTTTAGCAAACCTCACAGGTTATGGAATAATGTCAACGGTCAGTTTGACTACAATCTTCTTACGAGGTGTCATTGATGTCTCGGTTATGAGGGAATCATATTCAGAATATAGATTATTTAGTCCATTGGGTGGTCATGACATTCTGGTATAGCTCTAACCATCCCTAGGACCTTAGTTGATTTTTAGTTTGTTCTTTGAAGCGGCTACGACGTTCCTTGTTGAGCGACTACGGCCAATCTTGGAACTGGTTTTAATCGCGTCCTATAGGTGCTGAAGGTACTCTCGAGATAGTATTCCTGAGTTAGTTATAGTCTTGGAGCTAGGTTTCGATCTATCCACTTGGCATTAGTAGCCATGGTAGGATCATCCGGTGGGAAGTAGGACCTTGCTTGAGAGGAGCCGGGATTCTGCGCACCCGAGTTCCCGAACTACGTTGCAACCGTAGATTATATTTACTAGCCTCATGGCCTAGGCAGTGATCTCATAGTCACGCCTTTATATCTGGCAAGGTATGTTGGGCCCTACCAATAGGGTGTATACAACCTTGGACTCCACGTCTAGCTCACGTGGTTATAAGTCGGTTATAGGCTCTCCCACTAGTCGGTTCGAGTCAGTTTGAGAATAAGCAGCTCGGTTCGGTTTCAGCTCTGTCGGCTTAGCTCGGATTAGTATAGTATCTTAGACTCGGAACTTTGGACTTAGGGCATGTTTTGTCCACCAGACAAGCTCATCTTTACCATCTCGGTTTTACTTCGATCCTCGATTTTAGTTTGCTCCAGAGTTGGTCATTGCATGTCATTTAGTTAAGTCATCTATAATTATCATTATAATTCTCTCACTTACTCAATACATTCAAATCAAACTACTTTTTGCTACTCGTTTCATGATACAGCTGCGAGTTCTCATACCAGCACCCATAATCCGATTACGTTCGGATCCTCTACTCCAGCCAGTTTCGGTCCTCATATTTGAGCATTATTTCATTCATTTAAGTTTTCTTTATCGTGCTCCGAGTTTAACTTAAAGGTTATCACGAGGCTTGTCCCAGCAACTCCTTAATTAGATGGCTTTGAAGCTTGGGAGACTTGATTTTAGATTCCTCGAGATATTTTAGATCTCTATATTCATTTTAATTTTCATAAATGCTATTATGTATTATTTCAAATTTCCTATGTGTATGATTACTCAAAATACATGTATGATAGACCGAGGGCTAACTTGGGGTCACTTGACACAAGTATCGTGTTACATCCCGGGGTGTAGGCTTGGGGCGTGACATAACTCTCAATGCTCAAAGCTAAAATGATGAAATACAGAAAATAACTAAACTCTCATCCTTGGATGATGAGACTCTGTAAATAGTTGATCGAGGCACCGAAATGAGTCTAACTATGTGACTGAAGTGGATCCCTGAACTTATATTATAAAACCATATAGCACAAGAATATATGGTTAGTATTTGGAATATCACAGTATAAGGGATATATAAAACATGAGATTAAGAAACCTTACTTCAAGCATGTAGTAATGCATTAGTTGTATGCGGAATTTACATAAGCCCAGTACAAAGACCCGAGTGTAAAACATACATATGAAATTTGAAAAAGTCTATAAGTCATAAAAATAAGTTTATATATAAAACTATAGGCCATGTACAACTACTATAATGAAATATATTTTTGTGAGAGATTCTCATAATCGACATACTCCAAGTGAGCATCATAGAGCCTAACATGTAACCCTGGTTGGGAGGGTGCCCATACCTTGCCAAAGTAAGGACCATGAAGCGTCATTTCAAACACATGACCAATTAGGGCAAGGCACTATCAATTGGCGAGACCATAACTTTTGGTGGCATGTAATTTTGGGACTTGGGTTAGCTGAACCCCCATGCTGCTCAATATTAAAAGCTACTCCCATAACTATACATATATGCTTATAGATGGGGTTTAAAATGTTTTGCATAAACTAGTCACAAATCATATTGTTTATAAATATCTAAAATACTTAGCTAGTCATGCAAGATGTATTGATTTTGAAAGCATAAGCTCATAATATCATAGACTATTACGCAAACATGTTAAAGATGAGAAGTCCTCTAAATTCGAAAACTAGGGTTGTAGATATTTTCTACTTTGTAAATCGTAGTCTGTAGTATTCGTATGAGACTCATGAGGAAAATGTAATATACTAAAATTATAGTTTTTGCATAAAGAGATTCTAGCCTAAGAATCATGAATTCATATCATCGTGCGAGCGTAGTTTAAAGTTTAGGATTTTTATCATGAGGGTGAATGGAAGCCCTTATTGATGATCCATATACATGGACTGAAGAATCCTTTTCTATTGCTTGAGAATTTGGGGGCTAAAGATGAATAACCCTAGCCTTCTTGAGGAAGCTGAACACTACTATTTATGAAGTTTTTTTGATGTTATGAGAGGTAATGAAGTTACTCTATTAAAACTCCTTAATTTCCCTCAAATAAAACACAAACAACCTAATTTAGGAGTCAAAAGAATAGGATGTTACGAAAGTACCCCTGAAAAACATGCTGTAATTTTGTTTTCCAGTCACTAGTCATGCCACCGTCATTTTTCCTCCACGACTCGTGGTACGAACTCGTAGTCACTAGGCATCTTGTATAATTACGAAACTCCCTACAATGGACAATCAAGATGATTCATCGTCTAATACAATAATTCATGGATTGTAACCGTGGTCTTTGGGAGGAAAATGTAAAGTTATGAGTAGCAGTGCTGCTGCTCATATGAGACAGACCAAAACTCATCATCACAAGCCCCGACTCATGGCACGAGTCATGGTGACTGGGAATATGGGATGTCTTTGAACTTCTCTCACCATGAATTTTCAGCTCATATCTCTTGATGTGCTGGCATTTGAAGGCATATTTTATACTTTTAACTACAAATAAATATAATTTATTAAGCAACTTTTTAGATTTGATTTTTGTGTTGAATATATAGGAAAATAAACAAAAACTAATGATGAGTACGAGATATGTAACAGATCCAAAGTGGCCGACCATTCTTGTAAATTCCCCTCATCAACCTTCTAATGGCTTATCATATCACCATCAAGCTTAAGTAGTTTATCTTGGCTTGCATCGAAATGTGATGGCCAACCTAATGGACCATTAATATTGTGATGAAGCGTCCTTTCTATTAAATAAATGCTTAAGCAACAATTGTACAAAAAGCATTTTTTTTTTGGTAGCCACAGTGATGGATTGTCAACCACATGACAGGCTAAAGCTTGGCATCGCTGCTTCGAAGAATATATTAGCCACTAGATAAGAATGATGGCCACATAACGGACGATTCACCTTGTCGACGGGCCGTGAACTTGGGCATTACAAGAAAGTGGGATTCAAGTTAATGTGTAATTTTAGATTGTCTAGGCTATAAATAGTAACCTGCTAGGTCTATTTTCATTATCAGACTTTTGGGAGAGTAAAACACCGTGCGCCCAATATGTTACTTTTGAATTCTTGAAGAGATTTTGTTGTTGTTGTTGGAATTACAATCAAGGTTTCGTATTAGCTTTGTAAATATAATCTTCTTTTCTAAATATAATTTCTTGTGTGGTTCCAAACATCATGTGTAGCTAAATTTCATTACCAAGGTTTGTCTGATCCATGGTAGATTGGCCCGTTTAGGGTGATTGCGTTGTGGATTTGTGTAGTGTGTCGTATGTATAGTTACTTCTTCATTATTATTTGAATTCTAATTTTTGCAAACATTAGAATAAGCCCTAGAGTTTAACTTGTTTGATTGAGAAGTATAAAACCTAGAAAAAGGTGTAATAATAAGGATTTAAGGTTTTTAATCATCGTAATGATTAATGTTGTAACAGATTAGTCAACTTAGAGGTAATTATTGAAGTCCTTTTGTTCGTCACTTTTAGTTTTTGAGAATATAAGAGTGATTTTTGATCTAATGGGTTGAGAAATATTTAGATGGATTAATTAGATCGATAGCCTTCATACATAACATTAAATGAATCCACTATAGTTAAATCACCTAGTGTTGTCAAGAAACCATGGTGATCACAACCGTATTTTCATCTCTTATTGAAATTCATATCACTAAATTATAGTTGGTGACTGATAACATCTAAGCTATACCCCCTCTTTATGAGAGAAGCGTGTGGTCATTGCTCAAAACAAATATTTTCAATGATGTCGGGGTCGAATCCCTGAAGGAGACTAATGAATGATTTGCACAAGCATTGTTTAGAAAATTTGAATTAATTCGCACAAAATCGAAGGAAATAAACAGTGAATTTTTAGGGAAGGAATGGAGTCAATAATATGGTGAACTCTAACTCAGCTAGTCAAAATAGAAAAATAACCAAAACTAAGAGAGAATGATGAGTGAAGACTAGAGGAATAGTGTAGATGGGGTGTTAATCAGATGAGGATATGCTAGACCATCAAATTATTGCCAATAAGTGTAAATAACTTTGGACAAAGTGGTGCCGATGTTTCTAAACCTCTTGAGTGCCTTTTTCTCAAAGTCTTTTCAATCTTCAAGACACAATTCAATTAACCCAATAAAGTTTGGGTTAGTGACCTAGCTTTTCTGGCCATCAGCTACTAATTAGGATTATGAATATGGGTTTTGGCTATTTCAAGCCCAACACCCACAAAATCACATCCATTCCCACTATCAAATTCTCCTTCAATACTTAATTCTTGTTTTTCAAGACAAAATCAAGTAAGAAAACCAAACCCATATTTGCAACTATAGGGAAACAATTATAATTTGAAGAGAATTTATGATTTACACTACTTAAGAAATATTAAGATGAATCTAGCAATACCCAATCTAATTAAACAACCATCATCACACACCTCTAGCTAATGATTTAGCTACTTATGTTTATGAAGCTAAAGGCATGTTCATTAATAAACTCAATGATTTCATTACTGAAAGTAAAATCAAACTCAAAAATAGTGCGCAACAATGGTTATACGCGCGAAAAGATGAAAATAGGAGAGAAATATTCAAATTTCTTCTTCAACGGGTTTTTCTCTTTTCAAAAAGCAAAAGGAAAGTTCATAGATGAAAATATATATACATAATACTTTCCTCTAGACTATATAAAAAATAGGGCAACCAATCTCCTCTTTTTCAATGCTAGATGTAATTGCCCTAGTTCGGCCATTTTCACTTGCGAAAAATCGCGGTTCTCTGGTGCAATCCATGAGCTGCCGCTCCTTTTCTTCTATAATCTAGTGCCATTTCAAGATCTTTCAGCGCCTTCTGACGGTTTTTCTAGTATAAATATGTCATCCGCCCGTCAGTTTCCTCTTTGGTCTACAGATCCGGCTTGCTCTGCGAGGTGATGCAACGGCGAGATGCCAGTTGATATCCATGGGCCACCAGTTACATTTTCTCCTAAAAGTAGTTGTTTCCTGCAATTAACCAGTGTTCTACCGGTGTCCTCCAATGGAGCACCGATTTTCACCTTAATTCATCCTTTTTACTCAATTCATGCTCTTTCTTTTCTTTCGAGATACATGCACATAAGAGGTAAAAGGGCATAAGTTCATCTATAAATGACTTGAAAACTAAGCTAAAGTTCATGCTTAAGAGCCTAATGAGTTGGTAAATTACCAACTCATCAAACCCCAAACTTGAACCATTCCTTGTCCTCCGTAATGCAATTCTTATCGATCGAGTAAAGGAATGACTGCCACTCCCACAAGAGTTTATGCATTCTTGACCACTTAACCTACTTAACCTTAAAAGTTCTCACCAACTCCTGAAAAGATAAGAAATTTTCCCCTATAAATGTGAAAAAGTTTCAGAAGCAACCACAATTCAAAGAATGATTTACAAATGCTTTGATTTTTGCAAAACTAGGGCATAACTTATCCAATCAAGTACACATATCGGCTCAATTCCTAATCATTTGCACATTAAAAGTTTTCTTTAGAGCTCACACTACTCATGCCCCAATCACACTTTTAATTCAATGGATTATGTGTCCTCAAAGGGAATGATGCCACTCACTTCAAGAGAGAATATCTTTTCTTTTATAATGAATCAATGCACACATAAGGATTGTAGAAAGATGATCACACTCATTCTCCCAAAAAAATCTTCATGCACACAACTTGACCCATAGCGTGACCTTCGTTAATTCTCCACTAACGTAGAGAAACTACACTCAAAATCAATTAGGACTTGCAGATTGATGAAGGCTAGGGTTAATGGAAGGACAATTATTTGGCACGTGGTGACTATAACCTCCCCTAATTCCTTTACGTAAAGACACTTTAACCTTTCTATCTAACTTTTATATCACTCCACCTTATTCCTCCTTTTTGCAACCATTTTCATCTTGTATTTCTCAAAAAAAAAAAAAAAAAAAAAAGTCTTCCTTGTAGCTTCTTTGGCTATCACTTTAATCCTTTTCTAAGCAGAGTAGTACCATTTCACTTTTATTTTCTCTTTTTGTACTTTAAGGTTGTCAACTCATCATTTCATTCCTTTTTTACAGGTTTTGTGCTACCTCAAATTTAGGCTCATATTTCCCCATTTCTTAAAAACCCCTAAACATAGAGTTACGCCTCTTTCTCACTAATTTCCTTATCACTCCCTTATTCTTTGGACTTCAGGCCCCATTAATCTCATTCTCTTACCACTAGCAATTAGGAGGATTGGTGCCAAGAAGAGGATCAAAAAAGGGGACATTGTCTTGTAATGTGGTTTCAGAATAAACAGTTCAAAGGCTCAACATTGGCTGACCAGGAAGACATTTTCGAAAGGTCATTTTGGGTAAGTGACTAAATGAAAGCCTAAGTCATTTTCTAAGTGTAGCTACATCTGGGATTTTTTCCTTGAGTCACACTTAGGGCAAGTTCTAGAAAATAAGAAGAGATGCATGAGATTTACAAAGATCCTTACCACACAACGCATCACACCCAAAGAGTACACACAATTCATTATCATTACAAGATTTAGATTCAAAACATGAGAACGTGCAAATTCATAAGACAAACAAGAAATCTACAATGTATGACAAGATAGTGCTACGTAGCTAATTTCAAATGCCCAATTTTCATTTTCATGCAACATCCCAAAATTTTTTGTGGTACCTCTCAAAACAGTTCCACAAAAGACTAAAAGAAATACATGACATATTCCATTAAGAAAGTTGCCTCACAATCTATCATTGAGAAATGTCAAGCGATCAATCAAAAAGGAAAGAAAGAAAGCTGCTCCATGGAAAAGAAGCGTAGGTATGAAGAAAACTCTTGGAGTTTGATTACTATCTACTATTTACAAAGAAGAATAAACTAAAACATGGGTCACAAATTTAGGCACTAAGAACAAGGACCCATTCAATAGCAGTGATGACACTTGCTTTATAACTCAGCATTCATCAAAATAAAACTCACACTCTTCTCCCCCAACATAAAATAACCCATTGCCCCCAATGTACAAAGAGAAGACAAATAGCTAAAGAGGAATCCCTTCAAGATCTAGTGGTTTGGACGAGGGATCCATGAGTATGTAGCTTTATCAAAATACCAAGAGGCAGTTTCTGATGTAGACGGCGTCAATGGATCAGGTGGGAGTTCTAATGGTTTTCCTAGTTTGGGAACCACCCATTTATCCGACAGGGTTTTGAGCTCATGATAAGAAGTGGTATCTACCCTATCGGGTGTCCATAATGGATATACTTCTCTTACAGTGAGCATATGATGAGGCAGTGGCTAGGTATGATATATCTCTTCATCAGACACAATTTTTAGCAAATTGTCAAACCCCTTCCACCAATCATCCGACGGGCCTTTGGGCACCTCTGGTTGGGTCGCCACGACTGCTGAGTTAGGGGGGTATATGTTGTTGGAGGGTTGAGGATTTGTTTGTCTTGTCACATCCTCTTTCAAGGCCATCATATCATATTTCTATGACATCAATTTTAGCATAGAGTCCTCTCATCTTGTCTTTAGCAGGTTGCATGACTTTCCTGATGGCTTTCTAAATCATTGTAGGTAATGCCTTGGCCAACTTTACGAACTGGCTATCATGAGCTTTGGCCATTTGTGCTATTGTCAACAGGTCTATTGGCGAAGAAGCGGTGACTGTGGTTGCTTGGGAAGATCCTACAGTTGTGCTGGAGAACATGGAGGTTGGTGGGTCAATCATCGCCCCCATTACTTTGGGTTGCTTTGAGGTTGGAGCATCTTTATTAGTTTTTGTTTCCAATGTAATCACACCCTTAGCCTTCACAGTTTTATCCAATGGCCGAAAGAGAGGGCATGAAGCATGTAGGCATAGCATACTCACAAGGCTAGGATAAGGTAATTATGTTGCCTTCTACTTAACCTTTCTTTTGAATTGGACCGCAATGATTTCTCCAACATAGATATATGTGTGATCCATGATGGAGGCGATAAGAATTGCGACTTCAATGGGGACTATTTTGCATTCTAGGAGGGGATAATATGACGGCATACCAAATCTAGCCACATACTAATAACACTCAAACTCACATCTCCTTTCGAAGTACGAAGTGGACATTGTCAATAAAGAACCAACAGAGAGGTTGGGGTCGAACCCACCGAGAATATGGAAGGTTTAGACTAACGCGTGTAAGTGAACTTGTTGGTTTTTTTTTTTTGTAAACGACCTTGTGGTGATCAGGGGCTGACAACACCCCTAGGCCTTAACATAAATAACCAGCAAATTATGTACATGGAGAGGGACATAAACCTTACCTCCGATCCTATGGTGGTTCATAGGTCGGCCATCCTACTAAGGTTAGCCAACCCATCCCCGATACTAGAAATGAAAACCTAGAAACTATGCACCTAAGAAGAGAGGACTCCTCTACAATACATATGATCTAGGAAAGCAATAAATGAGGGAGACTCTCCCTTTACAAAGTAAGACCTATTAAAAAATGCTATAACTTAGAAAAGAAATAGCCTAGCTTAATAGAGATAGACAAAAGGTGGTTTAGAGACTTCCATACAAAGCTTGGATACACACCAAGCAAATCAAAACATCTCACGGTGGCTCTTTGATCCTCTTGGTCTTCCTCCTTTTGAAGTTAGGCAACCCCATTTTGTCCGTCGTAAGGTAACCCCTGATGTGTACCGGTAGCTCCTGAAGGCAAGAGAAATGGAAAGCGATAGTAGTAGTGTGGCTATGTTTGGACACTGCATCAGCAATGGTATTGCCTTCTCTGAAGATGTGATGGCACGAGAAGGTGTGGAGTTGTCTGATAGTGTCTTGTAGTTTGAGAAAGGTGTGGTGGAGATGCCAGTGGGGGCGATAGTGCCCCTAATCCAACCAACTAGAAGCTCTGAATCAACCTCAACGATGACGCCTGAGTGACCGTTATGAAGACACCATGTGAGACCTATATAGGCTGCTTCCAACTCCGCCTGATTATTTGTCCCTTCTCCAATCGGAGAAGCAAAAGCATGAATAATGTTCCCATAGCAATCCCTGATGATACCATCTGCCCCAATCCTTCCCGGATTGCCAAGGGCACTCCCACCTGTATTGAGTTTGACAAGTCCAGGAGACGGCCTAGACCATTGAACTCTGGTGACTCTAGCACAAAGATCTCCCAAATTTGGAGGCTAGTGTACGTAAGGGAGAACCATCATCAACAGTTTGTAGACATCATTAATAATACAATACTTCACCCTCAGCAGGTTAGACTATTTGGAACCATACTTAGAAGCACACATGTTCTTCCAAAGGTTCCAACAAATGAAGATAGGGAGGGATTTGAGAAGAGTATTCTGAGGGTCACTACAAGGCTTATGAGCCCACCACTACATGAGAAGGACCCTAAGGGGCATATGATGGTGTCTGAAACCCATAGCTGTGGAGAACGGGGTCCATACTGTAGTAGCAAAATTTTCAGAGACCATGAAATATTGAACATTCTCGTAGCCTCTGTCTCGGCAACAAACACAATCTGTACCCGCATCCAGATCAAACACCAGGATTCTGGCTGCTGTAGGGTGCTTATTCCTAAGCGCCCTCCATTAGGTAAATGATGCTTTAAAAGGTACATGCTTCTGTCAGGTTCTTCTATCAATGAGAGTGGTCTGTTTGGATCTCCTTATCATCTCCCAAGAAGAAGTAGAAGAGAATATACCCGAGGTATTGGCCTTCCAAAAAGGTTGATCAGGTTTATATAGGTGAAATTGAATCTGGGTATTGATAATTTGTGTAACCAAGTGTTGCGGGAGCTGCTGCCATAGTCGGTTTATCCTCCACTGGCCCTAGTGGAAAAACTCTAAAACTGTAGCCTTGCCTGGTCTGCCTGGCAAGATCCTATGGGTAGCAAGAGGTCCAATACCGAGCCAGTTATCCCACCAAAAACTAGAGCTGCCGGAGTGTGAACTTGTTGGTTAGTTACTCCAATTGGGGTGTTTTAAGAAAACAATGTTTAAAACTATGATTAAAATTTTGATGTAAAATTAAGAGTTAAGAATAACTAGGGCTTGTGTTCCCCATGGGTTCATAACTGTTTCGGATATACACATATGACCATTAGAAATGCTTACTTGTAGAACTGATAACTAGGGTTCATCCAAACGTCTGGTTCGTCCCTATTGGATGACTATGGTAAATCACCAGGTCAGGTCTCATGAGCGGTTCCGAACTATCCCTTATCAATAAGTCCCAAATATAACTATCCTACGACCAAAACTGAAGTTAATACAATGATCATCAAGATCAAGACTTTGTTGTAATTATCTTTTCCTAATCTCTACTTCTCTAGGCTCAAGCAAGTAAAGAATTCTGGCAAGTCCAAACGTTGTATACCGTTAAGAAATATTTAAGCATGAAGAGAATACAATACAAGTGTTTTTCATTGGTTTTGGATCATGTTTGTGTATTCCTAGCTTGTTAATCTACCATGGTTCCCAGAATCCTAGCTATGGAGGTTTTAGCCTCTCATAGTTGCAAGGTTGTGATATGCATTCATAATTAAACACATAAATCAATACTTACAGTTTTAGATGAGAGAAAAAACTTCATTTATTATATCAGAATTAACTCAAAAACAATTCACAAAAATCAAGAAAGAATTCAATAAAAGGTTGATCACAAGTTAATCAACTCAATTCAATGATCTCTCTCGTCCTATTACCTTCTCTAACTTGTTCTAATGATTTCTGATCTCTCCTCTAAAAAATAAAACATAAAAGTATTGATACAGAAATAAGAATCCTTTTCCTAAGCTAACAGGGTAACTTTCCATAACTGCTACCGCTTGAGCCATGATCGGTCATACGACCCATAACAGGTTTGTACGGGTTGTACCTGCTATCCGTAAGACCTTGGCTTGCTGAAATTCAACTAAATGTTAGGCCTTGGTACGACTCGTACATGCTTCCTACGATTCGTACTGTACTTTCATGGATTGACTCTGAGAATTCTCAATTTTTCTTAAGTTTGTCACGAGTGTGATGGTACGACTCATACCTCTCCGTCCTGACTCATGTTGTCTAACCGTGCCAAGAGTCTTCCTCTTGTGAAATTCTTCTAAATATTTCAAGGACTCGATAGTACAACTCGTACCATGGTTGTACGGCTCGTACTATGAGTCATTGGTTTCATTCTTCCCAACTCATCCTTCTGAATCTTTTCATGAGTCTTAGTATGATTTGTACCAGCAATGTTCGACTCGTACTGAGACTGTCAGTTTGTTTCATTTTCTACTCTTTTATACTTGTTTAGCACATTCTTGCTCCAACACCTATGTTTCCCTAAAAACAAAAGAAAATCACCTCATACTCATATAAACATACCTAAGTCCATGCTATTTTCTAATGTTGTAAACTCACAGCACATCTACACCCTCAACTTATGACTTTTGCATGTCCTCAAGTAAAGAAAAGAAAAACTAAAACACGACGCTCAACTAGAAAATAAACCTAGGATACTATAGTCAATACCAAACAAAAGTTTGCACTAAATATCAAGTAACTTTTGACCCTTCTTCCATGAACCATTATCAGCTAATGTACTACAAGAAACCACAAAACATGCTAAGCATGGATCAATACATGTCATCTAGCTATCAAAAGGAAATCAAGTCATAGCCGATGCTTTTCACACAGACCAATGGTAAAAGTAAATATAACCCATGTACCCTCACAACAAATTAAGTCCCCACTCACAAATATAGTAACAAATATGATATGGGACTAACAAGCGAGGCTCTAACTCTCACAAAGAAGTTCCGAGTACTGTGTATCAGATTCCATAGGCTTGCCTTATTTTCTCTGCTTTGGCCTATCAGATGGTCAGATTAGGATCACTATAGGACTTGATGTGGCTTGTAATGTATTCTTGGGGCTGGACATGATAAATGTGTGATATTTTTAAGTGCATAGGTGGATTCAGATGCCTCTGGTGCTCGACAGAAGGGTTGCACCCCTCTTGAAGGTTGATTTTGGGAGTACAAATACCTAGAGGAATACCTATGATATCAACTATAGACCACCCCATTTCTCATCTAATAGCTTGAACTTGTCCGGGGATAGCTAATCTGATATTAAGGGTAAGGGTCAATTCAAGTACACCCGTCTATGGACTAAGTTGTGTGGGGATAATCATCTAGATAGGGGACCAACCATTTAGGTAAGCCTAACTTACCAATATTTCATGTTAAACACCGGAATAGATCACTAGTGTACAAGTCTTGTGGTTATGAAATCTTAGGGAACACAATCCTAGTCAAGTCGTTAATTCAATACAAACCGAATTTGATCTAAGCATTCAGCAGTTATACTTTCGTTTATTATTCTATTTCTTTCTCCCTATATGAAATACGTAACTCAATAGTAACAACTATTCGCATCAACTTAAGTTCTTACCATATTCCCTGTGGGATTGACCTCAACCTCTAGTTGGGTTATATATTTTACATCGACTGCTTTATATCTCAATTGCGAGGTGTAATTTGGGCGACATCAAATTTTGGCGTGGTTGCCGGGGGATACTGCTAAGACTTTTGTTAATTGTGTTTTCTTTACTATTGGTTCTTATTTCTTAATTTTTATTTTTTTTGTTGTTTTGGTTGCTTAACAGGTCTTAGGTTTGTGCATTCCCAATACTAGAAGCCAAGGAAATCCCCTTGTCCCAATTGATCAAGAGCTTGAGCAGACATTAAGAACCCTAAGAAAAATTGCCAACATCCAAGAGAAGGAAACCGTGGACCAAGCCACAACAAGAATGTTGGCTGAAAAGCAAGCTTGGGCTTGAGATCGTGAGTTAGCTAGAGTTGCTGAAGAGCAATGTTGAGCTGTAGAAGCAGAACAAGCTAGACGACCCAGAGTTCCAGAACACCAGAGACACTGGTATTTTGATGAGGAGGATGATGCTAATATAGACGAAACTGGTGCCACTGGGGCTATAGTCCCTCCTCCTTTGCCTGTTGGGCTAAAGTTTGACATTACCAGTGCAATGATCCTACTGCTGAATATGAAGGGAACATTTGCGGGTCATGCATCTGATAATGCCCATGCTCACTTGAAAATTTTCGTGGGTATATGTAAGGCATACAAACAACCAGGGGTGAGCCAGGATGTAATCAAACTAAGGTTATTTCCATTCTCACTAGGGAGTTAGTAAACAATGTGGTTGGTTGAGCTGCCGAATGATTCAATCAGTACTTGGGGGAACTTAAAAGAGCTTTTCTTGAAAGGTTCTTCCCACCATCCAAAGTGTTGCAGTTGAAAGATGAAATATATAACTTCAGGCAGCTAAATTCTGAGGCACTCCACGAGACATGGCTGCGTTTCAACAAAAAGCTCAAAAGGGTGCCAAATCATAGGATTCTTGATGATACATTGTTGGAGATCTTTTATAGGTCTCTGAATGCCAACACCAAGGCAGTGGTAGATACAATCTCTAGATGAACCTTTATGAGCCACACTTATACAGAGGCTAGGGAGCTTCTAGACAGGATCACCAAAACCAACCGAGCTTGGCACACTAGAGAGTCGGAGATTTCAGCCGGTTCTTATGCGGTTGGTATATCTGCAGAACAGAGGAGAAAAGATGAGGAGCATGATCCAAGATATTGCAGAGATAAATACTACTATAGGGTTTCTTTCCAAGAACTTGATGGGAGTCGAAGCAAAGAAAGTGAATGTTGTGGGTTCTCAAGGAAAGGCCCCGAGAAATGATGGATGTCAATCTGAGTCTGAAGAATAAGGTAATTATTTAAATGATCGGAGGGCAGGTTTTTGAACCAAAACCCAAGGGTCTAACCAAGACTCTTGGCGTCAAGGTCAAGGGAACCAAGATCGTAACTTTTACAAGGATAATAATTACAACCAAGGCAAATACTTAGATAATGGAGACTGGAAGAAGCGCAAGGAGTTCAAAAATGATAGAAGCGGTTTGTAGGTTCCCCCAAGAAACTGTGAGCCAGATTACAGTGGATCAAGGGTTGAGGACATGCTATCCAAAGTACTAAAGCAGATGGAGACAACAGATGGCAACTTTAAGGAGCTTCCCAGTGATATTTCTAGTTTAGATCAAAAGGTGGAGTCACATGCCGTGGCGATCAGGTAGATTGAGCAACAGTGAGTCAGATGTCTACTGCAACGAATCAGAGGTAGAAAGACACACTTCCCAGCAACACAATGCAAAATGCAAAAAATGATATTCATTGCATGGCGGTCACTACTAGGAGCACGAAGGCCATAGTTGATCCTCCGAGGAGAGTTGTAATTAAGGAGTCAGAAAAGCCCGTCTTGATGAATGATGATAGTGTAGAGAATTTCGAAGACCCAACTTTGGTTGGAGATTCAGATGTGAAAATTGCTCCAAGTAATGCAAAGGAGCAAGGAGCTGCCCATAAGAAGGAGCAGGATTCACAACAAAAATTTACATCGATCGCTAGACCTCCTCCTCCTTATCCATAGTGTTTGAAGAAGAAAGCTGGAGATGGGAAGTATCAAAAATTTATCTCTTTGCTTAAGGAGTTGTTGGTGAACATCCCATTAGTTGAGGCACTTGAGCAGATGCCCGGATATGCCAAATTCATGAAGGACCTTATCACCAGAAAAAGGACTATAAGTTTAAAACCTGCCGATAATGTGAACAACTGTGGTGCCATAACTACACGGGTCCTAGCTCAGAAGAAGGAAGACCCAGGTGCGTTTACTATACCTTGCACCATTGGGGGTGTTGAGTTTGTAAGGGCACTTTGTGACCTGGGAGCTAGCATAAATTTGATGCCGCTATCAGTATTCAAAAAGTTAGGCTTGGGAACCCTCACACCGACTACTATGCGCTACTGATGGCTGGCAGAACTGTTAAAAAGCCTGTGGGGATTTTATTTGATGTGCTTGTCAAGGTGGAAAAATTTATATTCCTAGCAGACTTCGTGATTCTGGACTACGATNTTCTAATATGTTTTATGATTTTTTGTGTTGATGTGTTATCAAATGAGACATGAATTTAATGTTATTTATTATTTACACGCACACTGCACGCCACACTCACTCACGTGCGCAAACACGTTATAGTATAATTTCAACTGAATATGACCCTTTTTATTTGATAAATTTGATGTTGGATCGGTCATCGATCAACTTTTATATCCAAAATCATCAACTAAAAAGTGTTCGTAAATCTATAGGATGACACTTGAAAATCATAAAAAGAAATTAAAGATGAAAAAAGAAGAAGATGTTTGTCAATTAAATAAGGGAAAAGGAAATGCTATTAGAGGTAATTTGAATGGACTTGAAAAATTAAAGCAACAAATCGATAAAGTTGAAACAAATTTGTTTAAAATTGACTAGTTACAATTCTAGATTGGTGTAAAAGATAAATTTTCAAGGCAATTTTTTTGAAAGAACTTGAAAAATTAAAGTAACAAATCGATAAAGTTGAAACAAATTTGTTTAAAATTGACTAGTTACAACCCTAGATTGGTGTAAAAGATATCAAATTTGTACTTAGGAATAAAATGTTATAAATTTTCAATTATATCGTCTAATTTCTTTTATTACATTAGGGGCAGTGAAAGGTAAAATGGGAAAGGATATTAGAAGGTAGAAATTGAATTTTCATTAATACGGCGAAAGTTAGATAGCACAAGACTTTACTACTCAAGCTGCATTATATACCCACC
>JACEIK010001941.1:0-13567 GCA_018107945.1 Datura stramonium
ACTTTCAACTGTCTTGAGGCATATGCTATCACTTTCCCATGCTGCATCAACACACACCCAAGTCCGATTCTCGAAGCATCACAATACACCACAAAACCATCGATACCCTCAGGTAGGGTCAACACTAGTGCTGAAGTGAGTCGAGTCTTCAACTCTTGGAAGCTTTTCTCACAAGCCTCCAACCATTAGAACTTTACCTTTTTCTAAGTCAACCTGGTCAATGCTGTTGCAATTGATGAAAATCCCTCAACAAACCTCCGATAGTCGCCTTTTAGGCCCAAGAAACTCTGAATTTCTGAAGGATTCACCGGTTTGAGCCAATTCTTTACCGCTTTAATTTTATGAGAATCCACCCTTATGCCCTCCCTCGATACCACATTGGCCTAAAAATGCCACGGAGTCTAACCAAAATTCACACTTGCTGAACTTTGCATACAACTGACGATCCTTGAGTGTCTGAAGCACTACTCTCAAGTGAGCGGTATGCTCCTCCTCGCTCCGAGAGTATATAAGGATATCGTCAATGAACACGATCACGAACATGTTCAAATATGCCTTGAACACCCTATTCATAATATCCATAAAAGCTGCAGGGGGCGTTTGTTAGTCCAAAAGACATAACTACAAACTCATAATGGCCATACGTGTCCTGAAGGCAGTCTTCAGGATATCACATTTCCAAACCCTGAGTTGATGATACCTGGACCTGAGATCTATCTTTGAGAAACATCTAGCACCTTGGAGCTGGTCAAACAAATCATCAATCTTGGGTAAAGGGTACCTATTTTTAACGGTGACCTTGTTCAATTGCCTATTATCAATGCACATCCGAAGAGAACCATCTTTCTTCCGAACGAATAGGATTGGGGAACCCCAAGGAGACTTACTCAGCCTAATAAAGACATATATCTAACATGTCCTTCAATTTCTCTTTTAACTCTCTTAGCTCAGCTGGAGCCATCCTGTATGGAGGAATAGAGATAGGCTGTAGGAGATCAATATCGAAATCAATTTCCCTCTCAGGAGGAACACCTGGCAAATCATCGGGAAAAACCTTCACATACTCACACACCATCGGAATTGACTAGATAGTCGGGGTCTCAGACTCAACATCCTTAACCCTAACTAGGTGATACATGCAGCCCTTAGAAATCATTTTCTTGGCCTTAAGATAAGAAATAAACTGACCAGCTAGTACAGCTGAATTACCCTTCCACTCTAAAACTGCCTCACTCAGAAACCGGAATTCCACCACCTGGGTCCTATAATTAACCAAAGCATAACATGCAAACAACCAATCCATACCCAGAATGAGGTCAAAGTCAGTCATAGCTAACTCTACCAAGTCTGCGGAGGTAACCTAATGAAACATTGTGATGGGGTAACCTCTATACACCCGCCTAGCTCAACTAATTCAGCGACTTGGGTAGAGACTGAGAACGGTTCTGATAGGATTTCAGGGCTAACCCCAAAACTACTAGCAATATAGGGCGTCACAAAAGACAAAGTAGCTCCTAGATCTAACAAGGCATAAGCATCAATATGGAAGACTTGTAAGATACTAGTGACCACATCTGGCGAAGCCTCCTGCTCCTAGCAGAGCATTAAAGCATAAAACCTATTTTGACGTTGACCGCCTACTGAACTAGTAGAGGCACCTTGTTGAGGGGGACGTGCTACTGGAGCGGCAGAACTGGTTGTTGTCACACGGGTTCCACTGACCCCTGATCTGGCTCAGGGGTAGTCCCTAAGTCTGTGCCCGAGTTTTCCATACTCGAAACACACATCTGAGCCAACTAAGCACCTCCCGGGATGGTTCTTTGCGCACTTCACACAAGTTTGAAAAGTGTGTTCTACATGCATGCTGCTCTGAACCCTCGAGTCTGAAGCCCTGCTCCTCTGATCTCCCCTGAACCTAGATGACATGCTAGCCGATGATGGAGCTGGGATGATAGACCTGTGCTAAGATTGCTGACACTTTCCACCTCTTGACCTGACATGAGAAACCCCATAGCTGTCGGTCCTGGCCCTCTTCGACTCCCTCTGCCTTCGATAAACTGACTCCATCTGTTGAGCATGCAACACAATGCGGGGAAAGTCAATATCTCAATGTAGCATGGCGATCCTACAATATTTGTCCAAATAATCCGCCACTCCATGCACAAAACGACTCACCCGAGCCCTCTGGTCCTCCATCAACTCTGGAGCATACTTAGATAATCGAGTGAACTCTAATGCGTACTCCTGAACGAACATGTTACCCTGCTTCAAATTAACAAACTCGGAGGCCTTGAGCTCCCTCATCTCCCGAGGGAAAAACCGATCCAAAAATGTCACGTGGAACTCTTCCCAACCTATCGGGCCTGCACCCACTGCCCTGTCATCTCTCCACTGCTTATACCATATATGAGCCACCCCTTTTAGCTGATAGGAGGTCAAGTCAACACACTCCCCATTGTTCACTCCCATCACCTGGGTGATCTTCAAAATCTCCTCAATGAAATCATGGGGATCCTCATCCATCTTCGACCCCGTGAACTCAGGAGGGCTCATCCTCAAGAAATCTCTCACCCTGGATACCACCGCATTCCCATTCTGAGGGCAATGCGCCATGTCTGATTTTGAATCTGGGCCACCATGGCCTGTGCCAACATCTGAATCGCTGCCCTAAACTCAGCATGGGCAGCTGGCTCTAGTGCATGCTCCTCGGGGATGGGTGGGGTTGGTTGATGCCCACCATCATGATCATTGTCGTTACCATTTCTCCTGGCGTTAACTCGACGTGGAGGCATGATTCTGCAAACGCGAATAACACGAATTAGGGAGGTAAAGGACTTTCATCGCACGACATAGATCACAAGGAAAGGAACATTTCCTAAATGTTTTGTAGCCTCTCCATCATAAGTGTGGCGCGCTTCACACCCATGGAAAAGACTCTACTTGACGCGGCTTTCATACACCCTAGGACACTTCAAACCTATGGATCTGATACCAAGTTTTTCATGACCCGAACATACACTGGGATCATAGACACGGGACTAAGAGCCCTAAGAGACTCCAAGTCAACCCATGGCATGAGCGTACATCTAATTCAATCACATAACGGAAGACTTAACATAATAAAATGTAAACATGTCATAAATACAAAAAAAGGACAATACGTAATCCATACATAACGATTGAATACAACTTATAGTCTAAAGCGCCTCTAATCATGAAAGTCGGGTTGATGGGACAACTCCCCAACTAACCCAGCAATTCTGAAACTAAAAGAAAAGCATAGAGTCTGAACATATGGTCCTCGGAACATGAGGACTCACCAAATAAGCTGATATCAAACTCTGAGGAGCTACTGAGGAGGGTGAGCCTAAGAACCGAGTCTTGTATCATGAAACGATACAGCATAGAAAGCATGCGGTCAATACGTGGAATGTACTAAGTATGCAAGGTATGTAAAACAGACATTTAAAACATATGAAGCTCATAAAGGATCATAACAATAGGGCATCATGCTAATATCTTAAACATTATAAATAACATAAGCCTCAAGGTTTTCAAATATTTGTAATGCAATCGTAATCATAATTATAAGAGAAAAGCTTTATTGAACATGAATTGAGCCAATATTCATAGTCATAACACATGCATAAGTCATGAGGAATAGTGGGAGATTCTCTTAACCGACATACCCCATTTGAGCACTCATGAAGCCCGACTTGTAACCCTAGTCGGGAGGGTGTCCGTACCTTGCCAAGGGTAGGACCAAAAAGTGTGATATCACCATGAAAGGGACATTTGGGCCGGGGCAGAACCTAGGCCCCGAACCCACTCGATATTCGATACTACTCCCAAAATATATATAGTCTCATAGTGTAACATGCATGAATTCATGGGCTAGTTAAATCATGATAATCATAAACATACTCGTACATACATGGACTAGCCATGAAATGAGGCCCGTGAGTCGGCCCAATACATAATTCATGATTCATACATAATTGTAAATCATGCATATAGCTTGGAATTCATAAAATCATGATGGGTAATATCATAAATCCATAATTTAAATCGTAAATCATGTTGGGTTCGCAAACATCATTATTTGGAAGGAAGATCATAAATCGATTCATTATTGGTCATGCATAATTAGGCTTAATTTCATAAAAATCAAAATTAATAAAATTATAAATGATTTAAATAATAAAAACTAATTAAAACCCCTAGATTATGATGAGATTCTAAAATCACAAAACTCATTATCAAATCATTAGACTTTTATAAAAATCATCTTCAAAACCCCATGAGTTTTTAATAAGATTTTGTAAAAATCATAGAGGATGGGAATGGGTGTTGAAGAAATCACCCATTGTCAGCCTTACATACCTGGAAATAACTGGTTCTTAACCTCCCTTGAAAGCCCAAGAAGAAATTGATGAAGAACACCTTGAAATCACCTAGATCACCCTTCTATCACCTTCCCAAACCTTTGAATGCATGAATAAGGACTTAGGCTAGTCTATTCCCTCTTAAACCGCACTTTTTGATGTTAAAACGACGTAGTATAGGCCCCTAGGACTTAGGAATTACATAATAGCCCTCACTAAAATCGCAGAAATTTGCTGACTGCCAGTCCCCACGAGGGACTGGATGACTCGTGACCAGGGCTAACGACTAGTGGCCTGGAGTCCTGGAGTCTACTACCCAATTCACTCAGGGGACCCCACGAATCGTGGTGGCTGGCCACGAATTGTGGTCACCACCCGTGACCCCCACTGCCCCAAACACTAGCCAACCTCTCAATCCATGCCACGGATGACCTCACGAGTTGTGAGGTCTGACCATGACTCATATTCATGCTCATGGCCTCACCTAACACCTTGCCCGACCCTGCTTGACCACGAGTCACCTCACGGCTCGTGGTCACTCCTCACGAGCCACTTCATGAATCATTCTGTGATCTGGTGCAAAATTTCAGTTTTTCAACATCTTGACTCCCGGGTCTAATCCTTGGGTCCCCGAGGTATAACAGACATGCTCCCAAAACATGCACATTAGAGCTCGTATAGTAATCATAAAATCATTCATGAAGTTCATGACCAAATAAATAATAACATCACTGATCCCCATTTAAAATATGTTATTAGCCATGAACCAGGGCCCATGAATTGGCCAAGAGTCATAAATCCATAAATCATGAAATCCATGCATACTTATAAAACATGTATAAACTTGAAATTTCATAAATCTATGATAAGTACTTGAGAGAAATCAAATAATAAAGCATAAATCATAATTGGGCTAATTAACATCAAGATCACGATGAAATCATAACTTGACTTTTCATAAAATATACATAATTGGGCATAATTGGATTTAAAATCAAATCTATAATTTATATTCAAAATAGTTATAAAATCTGTTGATAAATCATAAAACATAATTTAATACATAAAGGGAATTGACCTATAGATAGATCATGAAAATTGAATTCTAGAATTGAAATCCATGGAATTGAGAAGAATTTAGGAAATGAGAGTGAAAGGAACTCTCGTTTATGAATTCACATACCTGAGTAAATAGAATTCACCCTCCCACTTGAAAGCCCAAAGGAAATTGAAGAGATATTGATGAAATTTCTCAAACTTGATCTTCAAGGAAGGCTCTAGGTTGCATGCATGGAGTGGGGATACTTAGAATAGGTTTATCCCCCTTAAAACCCTGCTAACTGAGCTTAAAACAGCGTATTTTAGGACCTTAGGTCTTAGGAATGATGAAAATAACCTTAATGAAAAACTTGGAAAATCTGCAGTGCTAGTGACCACGACTGGTCCAACGGATCGTACCTCAATCCAATGGGTCATGGTTTCCTTTCGTCGGAGCCACTACTCACCTCTGAGTTCTGAAGTTCCCATGTACCATACCATGAGTCGTACCATATACCAACAGATCGTTGTATCCTTCCGTTAACACAACTGGGAGAAATCCCTACTCCTTTCTACGGGTGGAAGTAACGACCCGTCATTACTCACCATGGGTCATACCTTGATCCATACCATCTAGCTCTGCCAACCTAGCCCCCAACCAATGGGTACTTACCATGATCCATGGTTCCTTACCACGGGTCATCCCATGAGTCATACCTCCCCTCCTGCCAATCTAGAACCAAACAACGACTCTGACCTACAACTTGTTACTTCAACCAATGGGTCGTCCTGAGACCCGTTACTTCCCAGCCTACTCTGCAGATTCTCAACATGGGCACCTCCATTGGGTCATTAGTCCCACCAACAAATAGTACCATGAATATTTCTAATAAGAACTCTCAAATTTCCTCTACTTTTTATTTCTAATCCCGAGTCTAGTCTTAGGCACTTCCGGGGTATTACATGTTTGGGAAAAGAGGGTTCTTTTGGTTGTGTCCATCTGGGCCATAAATTAAGAGATTGCCTATCTGTAGGACGGCGAAAGGCCCAATCCACTACATTAGCAGTTCCATCAGGTCATCCAGCTTAGCAGGGTACTACCTTAGGTATAGGTGGCGGTCAGTGTCATAACTGATTCTATGCTTTATCCTCCCGTCAAGACCAGGAGAACTCACCTGATGTAGTGACTGGTATATTACGTCTCTTTCAGATAGATGTGTATTCTTAACTAGATCCAGGAGCCATACTTTTCTTCGTCAATCCTTACATAGTTTTCCAGTTTGATATTAGTTTGAAAATTCTTCCAGAACCTTTTTCAATATCTACTCCGTTTGGCGAGTCACTTAGAGCCAGTCGGGTATACAAGAATTGTCCAATAATAGTGTTTCATAAAGTTACCTCAATTGATCTAGTAGAGCTAGATATGGTCGATTTTGACCTTATTCTTGGTATGCATTGGTTACATTCTTGTTATGCCTCAGTTGAATGCAAAACCAGAGTTGTTAGATTCCAATTTCCTAGAGAATTGGTCCTAGAGTAGAGGGGTAGCACTTCGGCGCCTAAGGGTCGGTTCATTTCATACCTTAAGGCTACGAAAATGATCCGTAAGGGGTACATCTACCACCTGGTTAAGGTCAAAGATTTTAGTTCCGAGACCCCAACACTTCAATCAGTTCCAATTGTAAATAAGTTCCCTGATGTGTTCCCCGAAGATCTCTCCAGAGTCCCTCTCGAGCGGAAAATAGACTTCGGCATAGACCTTCTTCTAGATACCCAGCCCATCTCTATTTCCCCTTACAGAATGGATCTATCTAAGCTTACAGAGTTGAAGGAACAACTGAAAAACCTCTAGATAAGGGCTACATCAGACCCAGTATCTCTCCATGGGGTGCACCAACCTATTCGTGTGAAAGAAAGACAGTACACTCAGAATGTGCATCGACTACCATTAGCTGAACAAGGTTATAGTCAAGAACATGTATCCTCTATCCAGGATTGATTATTTGTTCGACCAACTTCAGGGTGCTGGTTATTTTTCCAAGGTAGATCTCAGATTAGGAAACCATGTCACAACCCAAGTTGGGACCACAGATTGAGACACAGGACAAAGAACCACTAATGGCTCCAAGTCGATTCATGGTATGAACATAACAACTAAAGATCATAAGTTAAAGTGGAAAATGAGAACTTAAATATGAATAAGCAGAAGTCTGAGTAATATAAAACGTATATCAAATGATACATCACAATGCTGGATCTTAAAACTGAATATACTAGTCTATGTCTGAAAAGCCTCTACTATTTAATGAGATGCTGGGACAAGCCCCCAGCTATCTCCAAGTCAGAAACAAAATTGACATGATCAGCATAACTAAAATGAATGTCCCCGCGAGATGAGGTCTCACCCAATAGGACTAACTAAATTGATAGGGAAGTGAACTATCGGAGAGACTGCGCTGGATTATCTGAACCTATATCATGAAATGATATAGCATAGAGTATGCGGTCATTACTTTGAATATACTAAGTATGCAAGATAAGTAAAAATATTCTTAGTAAATGTTAACTAAAATCATGCATATAAATATAAATCAATTAGATCATGAGAATAGGGACTACATGCTGAAAACTGTATCTGAGACATACATAGTCATAAGATGGTTATCATAACTGAACATAGCGACCCGTGATTTAGAAATAGAAATCATATGTCTTGTCATAGTGAAAATCATAAGTAAAAGGTCATAAATTGATCATTACATCAAATCTATTGTAAAACATAATATCATAAGTCATGAACATGAGTAACTGAAATTATAAGGAACAATGAGAGACTCATCATAACCGACATCATCACAATAGAGCTTACGTGAAGCCCCAACTATTACACTCAAGTGGGCAGAGCCGTCCAAAATCTTTTCGGGGCTAAGGATGCTACCATGATATCGATATCAAGTTGACGCCCCCTTTGGGCAGGGGAAAACTCTCTTGAGAGGTCCCAAACATGTAACATATATCTATATTGGTTCATAGTTCTGAGACCAAGGAACATCGGACCCCAATCTTGCTCGATGCTAGACACTACTCTAAAAAACATGCATAGTGCTCACATCATTTTTCAATGAAGTTGAAGTCATAATTACATGCATAGTACTCAAATCGTTTCTCAATAAAGTTGAAATCATAATCTATACGTAGCCTGAAGTCTGAACATTGGGAGTCTTGACTCCAAAACATATGATAAACTGATCTCGTTAGCCTTGGCTAAATCATGAAAACATGCTTAACTTGTGTGGACTTGCCCAAATTATAAAATTATACATACTTGAAATAGACTTCATAAGTCAAAATCATGGATTCATATATGAAAAATTTATAAACATTCATTCATGCTAGATATCTCATCATACTTGAAATCATAAATCATAAGCTTGACTTTTCATAAAACTTGCATGAAATGGCATAATTTCTAATAACTTAAAATCATGAATTTATAATTAAATTGTGTATAAAATCTTCCCATTAGACTTAAACATACTTTAGACATGAGGGGATTAGACCCATAAACATATCATAGAGAATTTCATAAAATTGGGTTAAAACCCTATATATCCATAGACTTGAATTAAAACTTGAATTCATGAACTTGAGGATAAATTTGGGAATGAGTGTGGAATGAAACCCTCATTGATATCCCTACATACCTAGGTAAACTGATCCTCAAACAAGCCTTGAGAGCCCAAGAGAATTGGGGAAAGAATTGAGAAAGTTCTACCTTGATCTTGAAGAAGGTTCTCAATAACTTGCATGCATAGGAGTCTAATGACTTAAAATATACTAAACCCTCTTACAAAACTACTTTCATTACTTAAAACAATGCCACTAGGAAGTTAGGAACTTAGAAATTATGAAAATACCCTTAGTGAATCGTTTGGAAGAATGACCTTGCCTGTCACAGCGAGGGACTAGATGATTTGTTATGGGAGGTAATGGGTCATCCCTTGACCCATTGACACTGGAAATCCCTTCTCATTCTCAGATCCCTCGAACCCATTAAGGGACTTAACAAATTGTTAGGCCACTATAGGACTCGTGGTCGCCACTCATTCTTAACATTGGAATTCACTTTTTTCTTCACCACTGCACACTTGACGGGTCGTACAATGACTCGTGAGGAGTCCTGATGACTCATCACTTGACCCGTTACCACTTTCCGGGAAGTAACATCTTCCAACTCTTGCTCACCCATAACGGGTCACTTAACGACTCGTTAGGTCACATAACAAGTCACTCGATGACTCATCCTGTGATCTGGTGTAAATTTTCCTGATTTCTCTAATTCAACCATCGGGTTTGATCTTAGGGACTCCTGGGTGTTACATACCATCAGCTCAGGGTCAGAGAATGTGACATTCCAAAAACAACCTTCAGGACTTGGTATGGTCACTACGAATTCGTAGTTATATCTTTTGGACTAACCAATGTTCCTACAACTTTTATGGACCTGATGAACAGGGTATTCAAGCCGTACCTGGACATATTCGTTATTATTTTTATAGACGATATTTTGGTTTACTCCAAAATAAAGGAGGAGCACGCAGACCATCTAAGAATAGTTTTGCAAACTCTCAAGGATCGTCGGTTGTTCGCTAAATTTAGCAAGTGTGAATTTCGACTGAAGTCAGTTGCATTTCTCGACCATATGGTACGTCTTCAGTGAGGGTATTCAGGTAGATCCTCAAAATATTATGGCAGTCAAGGACTGGCCAAGACCCACTTCTCCATCAGATATCAAGAGTTTCTTGGGTGTAGCCGGTTATTACAGAAGCTTTGTAGAAGGGTTCTCCTCCATTACCTCTCCTTTGAACAGATTGACTCAAAAGAAGGTGAAGCTTCAGTGGTCTGATACATGTGAGAAGAGCTTTCAGGAGTTAAAGACTTGACTCACCACAACCCTAATTCTGACTCTACTAGAAGGTTCAAATGGGTTTGTGATCTATTGTAATGCCTCCAAAGTTGTCCTTGGTTATGTTCTAATGCAACATGGTAAGGCAATAGCTTACGCCTCCAGACAACTCAAGGTTCATGAGAAGAATTATCCGACTCATGATTTCGAGCTGGTAGCAGTAGTATTTGCCCTGAAAATTTGGAGGCACTGCCTTTATGGAGTTCATGTGGATGTTTTTATAGACCATAAGAGCCTACAGTATGTTGAACGGGATGAAGACCCAATTTTACTTAAGCTGAAGGAAGCAGTCCTAAGGAAAGAGGCTGAAGCACTCTCCAAAGGGGAAGATGGTGTGCTCTGTTACCAGGGCAGGTTGTGTGTTCAGATGTAGATGACTTGAGGCGGAAGATATTAATAGAAGCTCACCAGGTACTCTATCCACCAAGGTTCCACCAAGATGTACCGTGATCTACGGAAAGTCTACTGGTGGAATGGCATGAACAAGGATATAACAAAATTTGTGGCTAAGTGTCCAAATTGGCAATAGATTAAAGTAGAACATCAGAGACAAGGGGGTATGACTTAGGATATTAGTATTCCTACTTGGAAGTGGGAATAAGTAAACATGGACTTCATTATAGGTTTACCTCATACATACCAACAGCATGACTCAATTTGGGTGGTCGTAGATCGGATGATTAAGTCAGCACATTTCCTGCCAGTTACAACCACAAGCTTAGAAGAGGATTATGCTAGACTATACATCCGGGAGTTAGTCAAAATGCATGGACTTCCCTTGTCCATCATTTCAGATAGGGGTACTCAGTTCACCTTGAACTTCTGGAAGTCATTTCAGAAAGGACTTGGTACTCAGGTTAAGCTACATAGCTTTTCACCCCCAAACAGATGGACAAGATAAGTGGACTATTCAGACTTTGGAATATATGTTGATGGCATGCGTGATCGATTTCAAAGGAAGTTGTGATGATCATCTACCTCTCATCGAATTTACATACAACAATATCTACCACTCCAGTATTCAGATGGCCCCATTCGAGGTATTATATGGTAGGAGGTGCAGATCTCCTATAGGGTGGTTTGAGGTTGGTGAAGCTACCTTGATAGGACCTAATTCCGTACATAAGGCCATGCAGAAGGTTAAACTTATCAGGGAAAGGCTGAGAGTAGCTCAAAGAAAACAGAAATCATATGTAGAGGTAAGGAGAGGGAGTTGGAGTTTGTTGTGGATGATTGGGTATATTTGAAATTTCACCTATTAAATGGTGAGGAGGTTTGGGAAGAAAAGAAAGCTCATTCCTATATGTGTTGTCCCTTATAGAATCCTAAGACACATTGGTAGTATGGCTTATGAGCTGGAGTTGCCTGCAGAGTTAGCATGGTGCACCCAGTTGTCCATGTGTCCTTACTGAAGAAATGCATTCGTGACCCAACCTAAATAGTGCTTGTATAGAGTGTTGGGGCAAAGGATAGCCTCTCTTACGAAGAAGTTCCAGTTCAGATCCTAGAATTTCAAGTTCGTAAGATGAGGAACAAAGAGATCGCTTTAGTAAAGGTCTTATGGAGGAACCAGCTAATTGAGGGAACTACATGCGAAGTAGAAGCATAAGTAGACATGATGGCTAAATACCCTTACTTATTTCCTTCCAACTCAGCTTCAGCATCAGATACTAAATTCCTCCTCAATACTCTATTTAGTTACATACTCATCAACTCTATTCATATTTTAGTGTGTATTTTAGCTGCATAAGTTCAGTTAGTATGTCTACCTCAGTTCAGAGTCAGTCACTCCTTCAGTAATAAGCTTATAGCCTTCAGTTCGGGATTGTAGCTCTTCCCCCTAGTCATTTAGCTTACTTAGCCTTCATTCGAGGATGAAAGGGGGAGATATTGTAACACCCCAAAAGTTTCTTAGACCAAATACAGACTTGGAATGCAAAAAACAGAAAATTTCTATCTCGAAATGATTCAACCAACGAGTTATTTTTAGTAACAATGACACATTGTCTGAGTCGTTGCCAGCCTAGTAGTATTCATTCCTCAGGCCATCGAGTGATACAACGACCCGTTGTATGAGGTAACGAATCATCATTCAACCTGTTCTTTCTATACATAGAAAATTTTCAAATCAATTCTCCAAACAACGAGTCAAATGACGAGCCATTGTTAGGTACAAAGACACATTGTAGGGAGCCGTTGGAGGAAGTTAGAAATTCCTCCAGTGACAATGGTTGGAAACAACGACCTGTGGTTTCTAGCGATGGGTCGTTCTGTCCGTCCATTGGAGGATATACAAAAGGTGTTCAAAACTATTCCAGTAACTACGAGTGTAACCAACGGCTCATTCTTTCATCTAACGAGTCATTGTTCCTATCCATTGGTCAAGCCCAGGAATCATTCAGAATTTCCAGTAGCTACGACGAGTAGTGACAATGACCCATTGTTTCAACCAAGGACTCGTTGCATCTTCCATCGTGAGGGTCCAGAAAAGGAAATTTTCCAAACCAAAGACAACGGATGGCACCAACGAGTTGTGGTTACAACCAGTGACTCATTGTGAGGCCTGTTGTATCTGGATAGTCAGTTTTTGAAATGGTTACCCATGGGTATTTTTGTCAAATTCTAAGCTCCTATAACCTAAACTACGTCATTTTGGAGTATTTTATCAGGGGATTAAGAGGGTTAGTTAATCTTCCTCCCTCATTTCTCACTTTTCTCTCAAGATCAGTACGTAGAAGACTCAGACAGACTTCTTAGGACAAGAGCTAGGGTTCTGTTTTCCTCTACAGATTCCAAGAGCTTCTTATGAGAAAATCTTCTTCAGGTGTGTGTTCGGTCCCAACTACACGCAAGTGCACGTGGTCGTACAAGTAGTAAAGTGGCTTTATTTCAAGCCAAGTATCGATCCCACAGGGACTGTAATTTGACAGTAATTGTCCTAATTGTTAGTAAACGATTTCGTTATGTAGGTAGACAACGAAAACAAATAATGCTTTTGAGTCAAGATTAATAGTTAATGTGAACCTAAATGAATACTGTAAGTTAAAGTCTGAACAATAGAAACGAACAAGTTGAGGCTAAGGCAAACATGCAGGGATGTAATTTATTAATTAAAGTTCAGTCAATCTTCTCTTCGGTTGTTAGTCAGGAATTAATAACCCATGGATTGGATCTTTCG
>JACEIK010001941.1:133475-146655 GCA_018107945.1 Datura stramonium
GTAATCAATTACTAAGTTATTTTTAAAATATAAGTTTCTTTATGCTAGATATAATACAAATCTACTCCATTCAGTTTTGATCATATATTTTCGTAAAATAAATGTTGGGATTTTTTAAGATGTGAATAGGAAATGAGAAAAAGGTATTTTTTGATTTGCACCTCTCCATCTCACCCTTTCATTCTTTATAAATTTCAGGCTTGGCCTCAGATTTTAAACATTTAAAAAAATAAAAAATATTTTTGTCTCCTCTGCATTCTCTGCATAAGTTTTCAACAGCAAAACTATAAGTGTCAAGTGTGATTCTACTATGTTATTTGAGTTCGTTGGAGTTCTGTAATTTGCAGTGCCGCTATTACAGAAACGCTTTTCCGTTCTAGACTGGGAGAAAGTAACCCAAACCTTGGCAACAATGAATGCGTTATAATTCCTTAAGGACACACAAGAAACTTGTGGGCTCGGGATAATATTTTCTACTTCATCTATTTTTGTGGCTTCATAATTGTTTTGTTTTTTCATTAGAAAATAGATATTGAGAGTTTATTGAACTGATCAGAATATAGTTACTAATGAGCTTAAGGAATTATAAATTATTTAATTTTTTTGTGTTCAGTTCTGCCGTGGAGACTAAAACCTTTTGATTTTCTACTCCACTATTGGAGACCAAAATCTTTGAATTTTCTACTCCTCCTTTGAGATTAAAATCCTTATGATTTTCTACTCACGTTGGTTACTTGGTTTGAAGATATAAAAACTTCGCCAAGTAAATCTAATTATTTGTACTTGGTTTGAAGATATAAAAACTTTGCCAAGTAAATATAATTATTTGTACTTGGTTTGAAGATATAAAAATTTCGCCAAGTAAATCTAATTATTTGTATTTGGTTTGAAGATATAAAAATTTTGCCAATTTACTGAACCTCTCTTGGTGTCAATTTCCTACCGGAAAACATGACAATTGAAACAAAACAAAAAAATGTGTCTGTTGCAAAAGCTAGTCGTGCAAATGTTGCTCCAACAATGGCTACTGTAGAGAAGCCAAAAAAGTTCACCGGTATTGACTTTAAGAGGTGGCAGCAGAAGATGTTCTTCTATCTAACCACCCTCAGTCTGCAGCGATTTATCAATAAGGATGTTCCTGCTGTGGCAGAAGGAACTCCCAACAATGAGAAATTTATCGTAATAGAGGCGTAGAAACACTCAGATTTTCTCTACAAGAATTACATCCTCAACGGCTTGGAGGATGGCTTGTACAACGTCTTCTGTATGTGTAAATCTTCTAAAGAGTTGTGGAATGCTCTTGAGAAGAAATACAAGACAAAAGATGCTTGACTAAAGAAGTATGTGGTTGCAAAATTCTTGGAGTTCAAAATGGTAGACAACAAGACTGTAATGTCTCAAGTCCAAAAATTACAAATCATCATTCATGACCTTCTTGTAGAAGATATAATCAAATTCAATAATTTTATTAAAAATATTGATTGTGTTGCTAACTTCAGATTATCCTTTAAAGGTATGGTCATCAATGAAGCATTTCAAGTAGCAGCGTTAATTGAGAAGTTGTCTCCTTTGTGGAGGGATTTTAAGAACTACTTGAAGTATAAGCACAAGAAAATGACCCTTGAAAATCTGATTGTTCGTCTTAGAATTGAAGAAGACAACAAGGATGCAGAGAAGAAGTTTCGTGAAAAGTTAACAATATTGGGAGCAAATATTGTTAAAGAAGCATCCACAAATAAGAAGAGAAAGAAGCCGTCTGGACCAAAAGGCTACCCGCTTAAAAAGAAGTTCAAAGTCAACTGCCACAATTGTAAAAATTTAGATACAAGGCCACTGATTGTCGTACTCCAAAGAAAGACAAGAAGAAGAGTCAAGCAAACATAGTTGAAGGAACCATGGAAATTAAAAACTAGTGTGTCATGTTATCGGGGTGCAACTTGGTAGGAAATCCCAGAGAATAGTGGATTGACTCAGGAGCCACTTGTCACGTTTGTGCCAATAAAGAGTTATTTTCTTCGTATGTTGAAGCAGGTCCAGATGAAACTATCTTCATGGAAAAATCCTCAGTTGCAAAAATTGAAGGAGTTGAAAAGATATGCTTGAAGATGACTTCGGGCAAAGTAGTGACTCTCAACAAAATTCTCCATGTTCCAAAAATTCACAAGAATTTAGTTTCTACTGCACTTTTCGTTAAAAAAGGGTTTAAGTGTGTTTATGTTTCTGAAAAAGTTGTACTTAGTAAAAACGACATGTACATAGGGAAAGGCTACCTGACAGAGGGCCTTTTTAAATTGAATGTAACTGTCATTGGTATGAATAAAGTTGAAGCTTCTTCTTACTTGCTTGAGTCAAATTCTTATGACATTCTCATTTAGGTCATGTCAACTTTAAAACTTTGCGTAAAATAATTAATTTAGAGTTATTGCCTAACTTTGAGTGTAATCAATCAAAGTATCAAACAGGTGTGGAATCAAAGTATGTTAAACATCCTTATAAGTCCGTTGAAAGGAATTCACATCCTTTAGACTTAATTCACACTGATTTTTGAGATATGAAGTCAATACCATCTCGAGGTGGGAAAAAGTACTTTATTACTTTCATTGACGATAATACAAGATATTGTTATATTAACTTGCTAAATAGTAAGGATGAAGCAATTAATGCATTCAGGCAATACAAAAATGAAGTTGAAACGCAACTAAATAAAAAGATTAAAAATGATAAGAAGTGATAGGGGTGACGAATATGAATCTTCTTTTGAAGGAATATGTTTGGAATATGGTATTATTTATCAAACAATTGCCCCTTACTCACCACAATTAAATGGGATTGTGGAAAGGAAAAATAAAATGTTAAAGAAGATGATGAATGCCTTATTGATAATAAAATCTTGTGGGGGAAAGCCATTCTTACGGATAATAAAATACTCAATTGAGTATACCATAGCAAAACACAATTAATTCCATATGAAAACTGAAAAGGAAGAAACCCTAATCTGAAATACTTCAAAGTGTGGGGGTGTTTGGCAAAGGTACAAGTTCCTAAACCCAAAAGGGTTAAGATAGGGTCAAAAACTGTTGATTGTGTTTTCATAAGATATGCCACAAATAGTAAAACATATCAATTTCTGGTTCATAAATCAGAAAATCCTGACATTCATGTGAATACGGTAATTAAATCGGATAATGCTAAATTTTATGAAAATGTATATTTATAAAAATTGAATGTGAGTCATCTAGCAAAGGATCTAAATAACCTCGGGAAAAGACAAAGGAAGATGTCCCTAATGAGGAGAATCCAAGAAGTAGCAAACGTCAAAGGACTTCTACTTCCTTTGGACCAGATTTTCAAACATTTTTATTGAAAAATGAGTCTCGTACTTTTCAAGAAGTTATGACTTCTTCGGAAGCTCAATATTGAAAAGAGGTAATCAATAGTGAGATTGAATCCATAATGAATAGCCATACATGAGAATTGGTTGATCTTCCTCCAGGAAACAAACCTTTAGGTTGCAAATGAATTTTCAAAAGGAAAATTAAAGATAATGACACTAGTGATAAATACATAGTAAGACTTGTAGTCAAAGGGTTTAGACAAAAACAAAGGTGTGGCTTACTTTGACACATTCGCTGGTAACCAAAATTATATCCATTCGGGTGTTAATAGCTTTAGCCGCTGTATATGATCTTGAAATTCATCAAATGGATGTGAAATTAGCCGTCTTGAATGGAGACTTGGAGGAAGAGATTTACATGGAACAACCTGAAGGGTTCGTAGTTCCTGAAAATCAAAAGAAGATTTATCGACTTGTAAAGTCTCTTTACGGACTAAAACAAACACCCAAACAATGGCATGCTAAATATGACCAAACGATATTGACAAACGGCTTTAAGATTAATGAGTGTGATAAATGTGTTTACATTAAGAACACTCCAAATCATATAGTCATTATTTTTTTGTATGTTGATGACATGTTGATAATGAGTAAAGACATTGCTGACATAAATGCTACTAAGCGTATGCTTGCTAGCAGATTTGATATGAAAGACTTAAGAGTTGCCGATTTAATTCTAGAAATTAAAATTCAAAGGATTCCTCAAGGTGTAGCATTGTCTTAATCTCATTACATAAAATTGGTACTTGAAAAATTTAAATATTTGAATTTTATAGTCGCAAGAACTCCAATTGATTTGAGCCATAATTTTGCAAAGAATAAAGGTCAAAGAAAGTCTCAATTGAAATATGCCCGAGTGTTGGAAAGCTTGATGTACATAATGAATTATACGCGACTTGATATAGTGTGTACTGTAAGTAAACTAAGTCGATTCACAAGCAATTCCGACCAAACTCATTGGATGGCAATGAAACTAGTATTGGGATACTTGAAATATACCCAAGATTATGCTTTACACTACAATAGGTATCCTGCAATTATCGAAGGATATAGTGATGCAAATTGGATCATCGGATCAATTGAAACTAAATCCACAAGTGGATATATTTTTACCATTGGTTGAGAAGCAGTGTCTTGGAAGTCATCCAAACAAACATCTATTACTCACTCTACAATGGAGTCTGAGTTCATAGCGTTGGACAAAGCCGGTGAAGAAGCAAAATAGCGCCGGAATTTCTTAGAAGACATTCCATTTGGCCCAAACCTTTGGCACCTATATGCATACATTCCAATAGTCAAGCTGCAATAGGAAGGGTTGGGAGCGTCATGTATAACAAAAAATATCGTCACATACGTCAAAGATATAATACCATTAGACATTCTAGTGGAATTATCACGATTGACTATGTAAAGTCAAAGGATAATGTGTCGGATCCACTTACGAAAGGCCTATATAAAGAGGCAGTTGAAACATCATCGAAGGAAATGGAACTATGGCCAAGGACAAGTCATCATGACGGTAACTCTACCTAAAAGACTTGAGATCCCAAGATCTAGGTTTAAGGAGAAAAACAAAGTTATATTTGACGGTTCAACATTGTCAAAATAAAATTCTTTGGTCCATTCTCGTGATGAGATAATATTCAGTAACAAGAATGAAGTATTAAGACTTCTTAATGGTTTCTAAGTTTGATACGAGGTATATCAAATAGTGTATCTAAAGAATAACATGTTTAAGATTCACCTATGTAAGTGTGAAGTGTAAACCACTTCAAGAAGGATTATGTAAGGCTAATTCTCTACACACTTATTAACCAGGTGGTGTTCATGGCTGGAACGAACACAATAATGAGAACCAAAGATAGTTAAGGTTTAATTGTGTGACATATGGTTATCTAGGTATATACCAAAGCTCGAGGTTCAAAGATATCAAATCTACCAATTGACCGAGTATATCCGATATATGTTCACTATGAAAAGTTTAAAGGAAAACCTACTTATCCAGATGCGATAAATCCTTACTTGCAAATCACACAGTTTTTTTATGCATTTTCATCATATAATCATTCCCATTCATGTGGAAAATTGTTGAAATTTTTTAAGATGTGAATAGAAAATGAGAAAAGGCACCTTTTGAATTACACCAAAGGCATCTTTTGAATTTCACATCTCCATCTCACCCTTTCATTCTCTATAAATTTCAGGCTTGGCCTCAGATTATAAACACTCAAAAAAATAAAAAATATTTTGTCTCCTCTTCATTCTCTGCATAAGTTTTCAACAGCAAAACTATAAGTGTCAAGTGTGAATCTGCTCTGTTATTTGAATTCACTAGAGTTCTGTAATTTGCATTACCACTATTACAGAAATGTTTTTCTGTTCTATCCTAAGAGAAAGTAATCCAAACCTTGGCAACAGTGAGGGCATTATAATTCCTTAAGGACACACAAGAAACTTGTGGGCTCGGAATAATATTTTCTATTTCATCTATTTTTCTGGTTTCAATATTGTTTTGTTCTTTCATTAGAAAACAGATATTTAGAGTTTATTGAACTGATCAGAACACAGTTACTAATAAAAAACAAAATATTTTTAGCATGAAGTAAAGATTGGGAAAGATGCAAGTATTTTAACTTGATGTTTCTGGATAGTGCAAATGAAGATAAAGAAATAAAGAGAAATACGATTAAAAAGGAGGTAAGAACAATGAAGAACAACAACACAAAAGAGGATAATAACAAAGTGAAGGCTAATGAATAGATCAAACAAGTTCATGAGAATGTTCCACAACATGATGGTGAAAAGGAAACAGAGACAAACCAGCTTGCGCCCAATGTTGAGGAAAAGCCAAACATAAATAAGAAAAAAGAAAAGAAGATGAAGAAAGTTCCAAAGAAGAAAATATAGTATTTTTCAAATTTGCATTGGAGCAAATTACAAAAAAAGAAGAAGAAAAGAAGTACTAAAAATGATGTGGAAACTGGTGTTTTAGTAGTAGAAAAAAATGATCTCAATATAGAAAAGGATGGAGACAAGGAGAAGAACAATTTGAAGAAGGAGAGTGTCAACAAAGAGGCACCAAACTCTAATGTACAAGCCAACAGAGAAGAGAAGAAGCAAAATGATAAGGACATTCAAGAGTCTAACTCTCAAGCCTCAATCAATAATTACCCAACCATAGAAGAATAAGAAAAGAACTCTCACAACGGAACTGACAGTGAGAAAAATATAAGGAAAGCTCCAACAGATCACCGAAACAAAGCCTTACAAATCAATGAAATTTTCATGTCCAACAATGTGCCTTCTACTATTAGAAACTAGTCTGTCACTAATTTGAGAGTAGACATCAGTAGTGATGAAATGAGGAAGCACTCCAACAGTCCTCCAACTCATGAAAGTGCTGAAAAGGAGTCTCAAGTAAATGAAGGGACTGAAGAAGTACAGAAGAAGAATCAGGAGAGGGAGAGCGAGGAAAATGACACATCTTAGGACAAGGAAGAAACTGAAGGAAAAAGAGACAGGAGTGCATAGAAAAACATGCAAAAAATAAGGAACAAGAAAAAATAGAAACATCAACTCACCTTCAATGCAAAAGAAGAAAGACAGAAAGCCACCCCCCTAATGTCTCTGATGATTAGTGTAACCTTTTGGAACATTTAAAGATGTAAGATCTAAAAAGGTACTTCATACATTGAAGCATCTTGTCAAGATCAACAAAATTGTGTTTATAGCTTTATTTGAATCTTTTGTGAACATGAACAAGATAAAAGGTTATAAAAAATTTCTTGGATTCCTTCACTCTATAGCCAATATCAATGGTAAAAATGGTATTTTTGGATACATATCATGATTAATAAAGAGCAACAAATTACTCTTGAGCTTTAAGAACTCAGTGCATAACAAAGAGTTCTTTATAACTGCAATGTATGCCATGTGCTCTACTAGAGAAAGACTAGAACTATGCAAAGTATTTAGAATATATCCAAATCCATTAATGGATCTTGGTACATTGGGGAGACTTTAATGAAATTATTAACTATACTAAAAAATTAGGGAGTAAACTTCATAGAGATTACAAGAGCCTTAATTTCATCAGCACAATTGGAGACTGTGGGTGTACTGACCTACGCTTAATGGGTCTTAAGTTATCATGGTGCAATAATAGAAGACCCAGCATGATAATATGAAAGAGGTTGGACAGGGTCTTTTTCAATAATTAACGGTTTCAGGAATTTGATCAAAACATCATTAAGCATCTTGTTAGAACTAGATTTGATCGCATACCTCTTCTTGTGAAAAGCTCTAATGATAAGCATAATGATTTTAAGTACTTTAGATTTATCAACTTCTCGACAGATCAAAAAGATTTTTTAGAAGTTGTATCCACTTATTGGAATAGGCCAGTCTCTGGGAATGCTATGTGGAAGTTGCAGTGCAAGCTTAAAGCTCTTAGCACCACTCTCAACAACTAGTCCAGAAACTATATTGGTGATAATAATGAGCTTGTCAATGAATGGGAAGTTAAACTAAGTATTTTGAAGGAATTAGATATTATTAACAACACAAAATATAATAGGTCTGAGCTCAATAAGGGTCATGCAGAATATGTGAGATGGATAAGAATGCAAGAGTCTCTCATGAAGCAAAAAACTCAAATCAAATGGTTCCAAGAGGATGACTACAATAGAAAATACTTTCACAATATCCTCAGAGAGAAGAGAAGAAAACTCTATATTCATAGAATAAAAAATCATAGAGGCAAATGGGTGCAAGGTGATGAAAGGATTTCCAAAGCAGCTATCAAACACTTTCAAAGTTTGTTCAACCTCAGAATAAAAAGTGAATAACATGCTTATGAACTATATCCCTGAGATTATTACTCCTGCAGACAACCAATATTTGTCTAATTTTCCTAATGAACAAGAGATCAAAGATGCAGTTTTTGCTATGAGTGAGGCTAGTGCAGCTAGTCCTAATTGCTATAATGGAAGATTGGTTCAAGCTAAGTCTGTTGGGATATTATCAAACATGATGTTATGGAGTATATACTTGAGTTCTTCAGTGGCAAGGGTCTTACTAAATACTACACTCATACTTGTCTAACCTTAATTCATAAAGTGGACTCTACTACTATATTCTCTGATTTAAGGCCCATCAGCCTTAGTAACTATACCAACAAAATTATCTCTATGATTCTCTCTAATAGATTGAATCCTTTATTTCCTAAGCCTGTTTTTAACAATCAAAGTGGTTTCATTCTAGGTAGACTAATCACATATATTGTGATGCTGGCACATGAGATAGTACAAGACATTAACACCCCTAATACAGGAGGAAACATTATTATCAAGCTAGATATGGCCAAGGTATATGATAGAATGTCATGGCCTTTCATATATTCTGAATTGAAAAATTTTGATTTCTCATAAAACTAGATCAATATGATAGAGAGGCTTATTACTAACATTTGGTACTTTATTATCATCAACGGATCTAGGAAAGGATTTTTAATTCTTCACAAGGATTAAAATAAGGAAATTCCTTATCCCCCTCCTTATTCATATTAGCAGCTGAAGTTTTGACTAGATCTCTTAATGTTTTAGTCACTAACTCTCACTTTATCCCTTTTTCATGAATTTCAGGGGTCCAGTGGTTAATCATCTTGCCTATGCAGATGATATAGTCATCTTCAGTAGTGAAAACAACAGCTCAGTGAAACTCATCATAAAACAGATCAGGAAATATGAGATTTCCTTTGGACAACTTATTAATGAAACCAAAAGCTTCTTTCTAAATAGAATCAAAAGCCAATGCATACACTATAAACAAGCTTAGGAAGTGCACTAGATTCATAGAGAAAAGCTTTTCTTTCAATTATCTAGGTTTCCCTATATATTCTGGACAGGAAGAAAATTAGCTATTTTGATGGAGTGGTCACTAAGGTGATTAAAAGGATAAATAGATGGAATTGAAAGTTACTATCTCCCGAGGATAGAATGGTTCTAATAAAAAATTTCTACCATCTCTTCCAACCTACCCCTTGTTAGCTATTTGCCTCATAAAGCTACTCTTGAGCTTCTAGATAAGCATTTTGCAAGGTTCTTCTGGGGTAATACAAGAGATAAAATACAAGTATCGTTGAAGTTCTTGGAAGAGATTATGCTATCCCAAAGAAGAAGGAGGTATAGGGGTCACAAGTGTTGAAGATATTACTAAGTCCTTTTCCATTAAAATAATGATGGAGGTTTAGGTCAAAACCTTCTCTGCTAGCTGATTTCCTTAAAACTAAATATTTCCTTAACTCTGTTGCTAAGAAGAAGACAACAAGGATTCACTTTTATGGTACAAATGCTTAGTGTAAGAAAAGAGGTGGAGTGCAGACTTTTATGGAGGATCAATAAAGGCAATAACAATTTTGATGGGCTAATTAGACAGGAAGAGATGCTTTAGTGAATCTCATCCCCAATATTACTAGAAAAAACAAGGATACTATGAGCAATTACATTACCAATGGAATCGGATCCACAGGAAGATTGAGGAATACTTTTCTTACAATATGAGAAATAGAGATTGACAACAATGACCACAACGATGATTCAGTATGGTTGGAGACGGCAGATGGGAGATACACCAACAAATTTGGTTGGAATATCATTATGCAGAAACAAACTCAGATCAATCAAGATTTCGGCAAGATTTGACATAAAGCCATTCCTTTCAAGTTCTCTTTCTCAATATGGAGGCTATACTTTGGAAAACTGCCTTTCAAAGAGGTAGTCTCTAGATTCAATTACAACAACAACAAGACTAACACTTTTAATTGCTACTATTGCAGGATGACCTAAGAGGACAATATTAGACACTCTTTTAGCGAAGAGGAGGTGACAAAGCAATTGTGGAGATTTTTTGGAGGACCTTTGGGGGTCACCCATCAAAACTGGTCAATCAGAAGAATTCTCAACACTTGGTGGAACATGAAGACTCAAAATCGTATTCACAAGCTAAACTAATCCTGCCAGTCATCATATATTGGACAATTTGAAAATCCTAGTCTTCTTATAAGTATACAAAGGCTAAATCATTCAACAAAAACAAAATGGAGCATCAAATTTTGTGGAACGTCAAAGCCACTCTGAAAACTGCTTTCCCTAAACTATGTTTTGAAGGAAACTAGAGTAACATCTGCTCAACTGTAGAGAGATTGAGGCAAATGGTTCTTTGGAGACAAATTTTCTGGGATAATCCTCCTATAGATAGGATTAAAGTTAATATATATAACAATTATGACAAGTCCAGTGGAAAAGCAGGCATATGAGGCATTATCAAGAATCACAATGGAGATATGATCATGGTCTTCTCAATATCCAGCCAGTTCGATAGAAACAACCTAGCTGAGGCAGCAACAACTAACTATGAATTGAAATGGTGCATTAGAAATGGGTATACAAAGATCCAATTGGAACTAGATTCTCTCATTATTGCTACTATGGTCAGGAATGAACACACCAGGAACCTGAAGCTAAAACCAGTCATCCTAAACTCTATCCAAGCCTTAAGAACCATATATGCTAAAGTTTTTCACTGTTTCAGAGAAGCTAATAGTGTGGAAAACTTTTTTGCCAAGCAAGCATCTTCTAGTGGGCATATAATCTTCTACTCCTCCCACCAAACAACATCCCAGAGAAGTGAAGGGGATATACCAACTAGACAGATGTCAACTTACTAGTCTAAGGAGAAGATATGACAAATCAATTTTTTTTTGTTAGTTAGTTCTTGTATGTTGTTTTTCTATGGAAGAGTTAATTTCTTTTATCTTTCGCTGAGAGAATTGTATGTTATAATATCTATTAATAACAACAATTTCGTCGAACATTAGCTCCATGTCTAAAATTTTAGCTTGTTAAGCCGTGCAAGCTTTCTTTTTGTTTCTTGATCGATATGAATAATGTATAATGTTTTTGTTGACTTTAAGGTCCTCAGGTAACTGTTAATTACAAGTGACAATTGCTTTTGGTCCCATTTATAAGGTCTTCTAAAACATAATTTGGTACCCTCAATCATGTTCTAGTATAGTAGCATTAATTTTCCAAGAATTAATCTGCAGTGGAGAGGACCATCTATCTTTCATATTTCCTTATTGCAATGACATGGCATATTTTAAAATTTCTAAGTTATAAAGTTTGGGGATATTTGATCTTTTGATAAAGTTTAACTAATATATACCGATATATGATTTAAATACGTTATCAAGTCATCTAAGAGATATCTACAAATATATATATAAAACTTTCTATTGAGTTAAACTAAGATTGACAAAATATAATAGGGAATACTTAATTAATTCTAAGAAAATTTAAAACTGTGTTATTTCTTGTACTTCAGTTTCTGAATTATTTTGGACTATTATTCTCTCTTGAGCAGAGGAGCTATTGAAAATCTCTCTACCTCTAAATCGGAGACAAGTAATGCTTACATTCTTCTCTTCCCAATTCCACTTTATAGGATTATATTAGGTATATTGGTATTGTAAAACATATCCAAACCCTAAAGACTAAAACCTTATTTACTTTTCTTTAGGCGACCCCTTAAGAGTCATAACTTCTTCATTTTTTTTTTTGTAGAGTATTCCTAATATTTTCCAAGCCACCTGAACAGTACTATTTGGCCTTTATATGTATTCTTTCAAAAATTCCTTTTCCTCACACTTTCTCTTTCTCAAGACACCATATTTGAAGCATTTCTCACTTCTCGAGGAAAAAGAAAAAATGAAGCATAAGAGAATCTTATGTTTCCTCTTGTGCTTTCTATACGCCAGGGCAGAAGGTGGCGCTGTCTCAACGCCATCATCTTTGATTCAAACAACAGCGACACTGCACCCTTTGGACTCGAGCCCAGCGTTAGCTATATTATTCGCTTGCCTCGTATTACTCTTTATAGCGATCGTCCTCCTATGTATACGTCGCGTAAACCCTAATTCCTTCGACGAGGCATTGGGTTTGCACTTCTTGCGGCATCGCCGGCCACAAATCGTTAATACAAAAGGTCTCGATTCCACCGTCATCAAATCGTTCGCTATATTTGCTTATTCCGATGTCCGAAAAGCCCTAAAAATAGGAAAATCCGTACTGGAATGCGCTGTTTGCTTGAATGAATTTGAAGACGGAGAGTTTCTCCGTCTTCTACCGAATTGTTGTCATGTTTTCCATCCTGAATGTATTGATGCTTGGCTCGCCTTCCGCACCACTTGCCCCGTCTGCCGAGCCTGTCTCGAGAACAAAACGAAACCGGGTGAGCTGAAAAAACCGGTTCACGAAAATTCAGTCCCAGCAGAAAGAAGCGAAGCAGTGATAGATATACACACAAACTCATTGTTAACTCAAAAAACAACCAAATCCATGCATCTGCCTTCACTGATTCAACCCGGAGAAAATTGCGACAAGTTTACGCTGAGGTTAGCAGATGATATACGTAAACAAATGGTGGACCTAAGCTTGAGTCACAAGATTTCCTGAGTGCGGCTCAATAAATTTAGTTTCTCTTTCGTTCTTGTTTTGTTCTCTTTTAAGATCAAAGGGGTTTTATTGTCCCATTTAAATTGTGAAGGGGATATTATTTCTCAAATTCAAAATAATAAGGACATCAAGTGAACTTACTTTATACATTTCTATCCTATTAATATGTGAATCATTGCAAATTACAATACTTTTATATAGTTTTATGAATATTTAACTTTTTTTAATATATTATATAATTAATTAAACTGATTCTCGAAAAGTGAAAGGTACT
>JACEIK010001941.1:204609-214701 GCA_018107945.1 Datura stramonium
ATATAACAACTAAAAGAAAATGGAGGGAGTACTCATTTACTATTAGAAAAATAAATAAATAAAATTGTGTTACTTTTATTAATTGCATAAACTTTTAGATAAGACGGTCACGTACTTCAACCACTACTAAAATATCGTTCCTTTATAATTTTACAGGCAATTTCAAGGGAGTCAAAACAATTTAACCTCGGGGAAGCTCGATATTTTACAGTGATAGTATGGAACACGATTATTTGGCAATGTTTTTTTGTGGGAGCTATTGGAGTTATTTACTGCTCTTCTGCTTTGATGTCTGGTGTTATAATCGCAGTTTTACTACCAGTTACTGAAGTATTAGCTGTAATTTTCTTTAGTGAGAAATTCTCCGGTGAAAAGGGAATTGCCCTTTTCCTTTCTCTTTGGGGTTTTGTCTCATACTTCTATGGAGAGATCAAACAAGCAAAGCAGCAAAAGAATAAAAGTCCAGAAAATGAAATGACAACTATACAAACAGAATCTGTTTGAGTTAATTATTATATTTTTTGTAACTTTTGATGTGCTCAGCTAAGATTTGTACTTGAAATTTTTTTTGTTGCCAATAAATGCATGACTACTTTCAATGTCACAATTCTTTTTTATTTTTCATTTGATGTCTCGTATTTACTTTTTGGGATGAAATATTACTTGGTGACTCCATTCTAAGTTCTCTAACTCAATACCTTCGATTAAGAATAGAGTACTTAATGGCAAAGTTAAGAATTTCGATATGAATATTCAAGACATAATATATATTTATGAAAAGTAAACTATGATCTACAGTCTACATACACAACAATCAATTTATAATAATTGCTACACTTGTTCTTGTGAGACAATTATATGGAATACTTTTAACTTTTCATGAACGGGGAATCATGCACAATAATACAAAATAATTGTGGATGAGAAATTGTACGCTTAGAAAAAACGCTAATTCGCGTATTGTGTTATTGATATGTAAAGAAATACGTGAATCTACATACTTATACAAGAGTTTTGTTCCTATAATATAGCTATACAAGACATAGTAGAACACTCCTAGTTAGCTTGTACAAGAGTCTCAATCCTAATAAACTTAGACCAAGTAATCGAGTTCTTATCAGAGCTATTGCTCTGTTCATTATCATTAACACTTTCATCAAGCTAATGGGAGTTGAGTACACTACACCTAGCTTGTTTTGAAAAATCTTGAATAGGTCCTTTGCAAGAGTTTTGGTATAAATTTATGTTAACTAATCTTTCAACTTAAACAAATTGAATAATCAGTTGTCCTTGAACTATCTTTTTCTTGAAAAAGTGATAATCTAATTTGACATGCTCAGTTCTAGCAAGTGTTACTGGATTTGTGGTTAGTGCACTCGTGTTATCACATAATAGAGTGGGAGAAACCTTAAGATATACTCCAATATCTTGTAGAATGTAGCTTATGCACGTGACTTCAGTTGCAGTTACTACCAGTTCCCTATACTCAACTTTAACACTTGATCTGGAAATAGTGTTTTGCTTTCTAGATGACCTGAACATACAATATGCATCAATATATATATTATATCTAGTAGTAGACCTTCTTTTTATAGCACACCTTGCAAAGTCTGCATATGAGAAGCCATGCAGCTTGCAGAAGGATTATGACAAGATTTTGAGTCCATGATCAATGGTTCTCTTGACATACCTTAATATTCTTGTGATAGCTTGAAGATGCACATCACTTGGTTGCTTTATAAATTGCCTTGCAAGATTCATAAAATGAGTGATGTCTGATTTGGTGAGTATGAGATACTGCAAGCTTTCTACAATGTTTCTCTAGATTGAGGGAACAACTGTACTACCAACACTTCTTGTAGACCATATTTCTAAGCTAATGGAGTATGAATTTGTCACGATCCGGACATGGATGTCGAACCGAGACACGGGACCTATAATTACGAGTGGCTCCAAGCTAACCTATGACACATACATAGCATGATTACGAGCATAACTAAGCAGACTTAAAACATGAACACAACATAAGATGAAATCTGCATATCATAAAGCATAAGCGTAGAAAACAAGTCAATAACGTTGAACTATCTATATATAACTGTTTGAAAAGCCTCTAATCATACGATGAGAGGATGGGATAACACCCTAACTATCTCACTAAATCTGAAATTGAAAGACATAAATGAAAGAGACAGGAACCAAAATTGCAGTCCTCGGATCATAAGGATTCACCAAAACTGGGATGGCACTGGGCTTAAGCAGGAGTGAGCTAATGTCGGGACTAAGACTGATCACCCGAACCTATATCATGATACGATATAGCATAGAATTATGCGATCAGTACTTTGAATGTATTGAGTATATAGATTAAGTAAAACATGCTAGTAAAATAATAGTCCAGAGTAAGGACAACATGCTAAAACCCATATTCTTGAAGTAATCATAAACATGAGTTATTCATCATAAGCTGAAACATAATGACCCAAGGTTTTTTAGAGCGAATCATATGGTTTAACATGCTTGAAAACGTAAGTAAAAGCTCATAACCTGATCATTGGGTCAATTATACTATTAAACATGATATCGTAAATTCTGAACATTAATAACTTAAAACATGAGAAATAGTGGGAGATTCATTATAACCGACACCATCATGATAGAGTTTACATGATGCCCCACCTATCTCGCTCAAGTGGATAGAGTCTTCCTAACCCTTACCAAAGCAAAGAATAATAATGCGTGATATCACTCGTGAAAACCCTGTCGGGCTAGGGACAATGTTCCAAATATGAATACACACACACACACACACGGTGACACATGGTTATGAAACCTTTGTTTCTAAAAACCCCAGCAGCTTACTCGGTGCTAGACACTACTCTAAAAATATTCACATGGCTCATAATCATTATCGTGAAACATACTTGATCTTACATAGGCTTGTCTAAATAATGAAATTATAATCATACTTGACATACGTGAAATATCTATGAAAATAATGCCATCGAGTTAGCCTTGATACATAAACTTGAGTTTCATGAAAATCATAAATACTTGAATAAATAGTCATAATTTGAAATCATAGGCTCATAAGCTTGAAATTCATAAAATCATACATAATTGGGCAAAATCACCTTAAACTTAAAAACATCAATCCATGAGAGATTCTAGTAGAAAACATGTAGTCATAGTCAAACATTTGAGATTTGAATTCATAAAGAGTCATGAGAATTTTATCATATTTGGGTATAAGCCAATTTGAACTTAATGAATAGAGATCATGAGATTGAGTCTGAAAAGGGCATGAGGGCGGAAAAATTTCCTCATTCAATAACTCTACATACCTGGATTTGAAGAATCTTTAACTTGGCTTGAAAATTCAAGAGAGATTGAGAAGAAGATGATAAAGAACACTAGGTTGTCTTGAGAGGATTTGATCTTCCAATTGCGGTGTTTGGAGTAGAATGAGAGTTTAGGTTAAGTAAAACCCTTTAATACACCTTTTAGAAAGCCCAAAATGACCTAATTTAGGAATTAAAAGCATAAAAAATTATAAAAATACCCTGAAGAATCGCACTTAAAAACCTATTCTCCAGTAGTACGACCCGTACCATAATTTGTACCTCCCTGGTATGACTCGTGATTTCCAGCATGGTTTCAAACCCACTTCCTATTAAACTCTATGAATCCTTACCACGACCTCTTAGTACGACTCGTGCTGACATAGTATGAATCGTGTCATCCGGTCTTGACTCCTCCATCAAGTCTGTTGAATTCTCTGGACCTCACAGTATGAGCCCTGGTACGACTCGTATGATGGACCTACAGATCATACTGTAGCTCGTACTGAGGCGTTTTTCAGTTTTCTCTACTTGAGTAAACTTCAAATCTCGAGTCTGGTCTTAAAAACTTTTGGGGTGTTACAGAATTGCCTTCACAATTTCTGTGTCCATCTTTTAAAGTAGATCATTTGCATATTTTCTTTGAGCCAGATGAATTATTCTTTGAGAATAGTTCATTTCAATATCTATGAAATATATCAAGGGTCCAAGAAATTTTGTAGAAAATTCATCTCCCATATTTGTTACTACTTTCCCTAACTACCTAGAGTTCTTCCTGTCATAATTATATCATTACATACATTAAAAGTATTATAGTTTGTTCTGAAATGTGAGGAGTAAATAAGGGAGAGTTTTCCCTACTGCATTTAAACCCTAGGTGAAGTAAAAAAAAGTTAAACCTCTCAAACCAAGCTTTGAGAGATTGCTTGATTCCATAAGCGTCCTTATTTAAGGGGAAAAATGATCTGGATATTTTAAATCAATAAAATCTGGTGGTTGACTGATGTGGACTTCTTGTTGTAGATGTCTAGGAAAAAAAGCATTCTTAACATTTAGTTGTCTAATAAAGCAATGTAAGTTAACAACAACAAAATAGATGACTCTTATGGTTGTAGCCTTTACTACTAGGCTAAAGGTTTCTTAAAGATCAATTCCTTTATGTTGTGAATACCCTTTAGCAACCAGTCATGTTTTGTGCCTCTCATTTGACCAATTTGATTTTATGTTTGTAATGACTTATCCGTCGTTACGGGATATTAAGTCCAGAACACCTTATTTTCACCAGGTCCACAGTGGAAAGTGCTTCGGGAGTTGGATTTAGACTTGAGTTTGAGGATTAGAAAATGTGCAGAAAAATTTTGAGCTGCTGGTTAACAGGGACCACTATAGCGGTGGGGGCGTCGCTGCAGCAAGACCGTCATGACGATCAGAGATCCACCGTAGTAGGATAGGAGGACTAACCGTTGGTTCACTGTGGTGGGGTCCTGGCCGCCATAGCGAGTGCGCCAAAGTGGAAATACGACCGCTATAGTGGACAACGGGAGGTAGTGTGACGGTTTAAGTTAGAATTCTGGAGTTTTTCATTCATAACTCTAAGGCACGATTTCTAAGAAAGGTTAGGGCATTTTTTCAGAAGCTAAGGCTATTATTCTTCCCAAGGTAAGTTCCTTAACGAGTTCTCTCCCCTTTCGAATATTCTAATACCCTAGAATCAATGGGTGGTCTTAGATGGTGTTCTCAAAGATAAAAATTCTAGGTTAGAGAAACTAGGGAGACTTGAACGAGAAGGGTTGGGTATCGATTCCTAGGCCAAAAAAGTGGGTGATTAACATTTTCTAGGAGAAATGTGACTATAGAATCCCTATTTCACCATGGTTTGAGACCTAGAATTCGATAAAGGTTGGACCTTTTTGCATTAGAATTGATTAAAAAGGTTTTTTGAAATAAAAACTTCCTGAAACAACTTGGGATAACCTATATGGGGGATAGAACGTGATAAATTAACCCTTGGAATATCGAATTTGACCATGATTTCGGGTAGAATGAGGGTAGAATCAAAATTTTAGGCCCAAGTGAAAGGTAGATGATTGAATGTGATTTTTTTTGCTTGTGTTAGATTTTGAACATTTGGAGGCTTTAAGAAAAGGCAAAGCTCCTGCAAAATAGCTGAATTTTCTCTTACAGTAATCGAGGTAGGTTATGATTTTATAAGAAGTTAGACTTTATATAATGATGTGTATATATGTGAAGTGATAACATGCTTAGTCGGTCTTCAGACACTAATTGTTGCTAATATGATGATGTGTTAAATATGCTTGTAAAGTGAGCTTGAGATGATAAATGTTAATAAATGTTGTTGTGAAATTTGGGATTCATTGAGATGTTGTATGTGTCCTTTCAAAATTGCCATATAAATGGTTGAATATTGGTAAATATAACCAAGTCGATGAGGGCAATATGATGCCTCTAAAAAGTCATACTAACTGACCGATGATAACCTATAAAATAGGAGAATGGAAGTGGATAACATGCCTTATACTGAGATGAGTGGCTCGTGAACTAGAAGATCATCTGAGCGAGCGATTATGATTGAGTGGATCGTGTTTGAGAGGAGCATCTGGACGAGCGGATGAGTGGGAGTGGGTACCATGTTGCTACAGTACATGAATTTCTAGAGCCCTCTGTAGGTCATGACTGAAAGGGCAAACATAAGACCCTCTGGCATGTGCGTATAGTAATGTTCAGTATTGAGTGTTATATGATAATGTGACAGAGGCTTGTACCTGGTACATCACTAATAGTACGATATCAATATAGGACCCGAGGAGTAAAGATTGGTTCGAAAGTATGAGAACATGGTGAACTTGAAATCCTTTCATGCGTAGTTTACATGTAGTTGCAATGCTGATATACTGGTTTATGACTTGTTTATACTTGTAAAGTCATCTATGAGTCTGAGATGAGTTGATGAATTGATTGTTGTGGATTCAATTTTATATCCCATATGATTAGTAGTGAAATAGTCATTGAAATTGTAGCTAAGTATAAATCATACGGAGTTGATGAACTGATTGTTGAGAATTTCTATGTGGGGAGTTAAGGTTGTCAGTTGAGTCGAGTAATCTACGCAGTACCGCTGCAGTGGTACTCTTACCATTGTGGCGAGACTGCAGCCGTGGTAACCATACTACTGCAGCGAGGCCCAATTCATTGAGCAGGCCAACTTAATATCTTACTCCGACTGGTTCTATATTTCGTGTTATCTGAAGACTATCTATTTCAATGAATGCATGTTATTATTTTACATGTATATACATTATTATTTAAGGCCGGTCAATAATTTCTACCAGTACTTTATGTCATACTGATGCTACTCTTGCACTTATTTTTTGCGTGCAGACTATGACCCAGGAAGCTCCACTCGACCCCATCTGTAGAGGTAGCAACAAATTATCTTAGGTGAGTTGATTTCCTTTCTAGATTGCTGCAATTCCTCCTGAAAGAATATATCCTTTATTCGAACATGGACTTAATCTTTTTCTCGTTTTCTTCCTCGCAGATTGTGGTTAGGTAGATGTCCTTAAGTACAATGACTTTCAGTTTTTGGAGATGTAATAGTTCTTTGTATTTTCATAGAACTTCTGCTTTTAACTTTAAGATTGTTTATTTACTAGCATGATTGATAAAATTGGATGAGTTAGTTGGGATGCATTGGTTCTCCCATCGGGGGGTCTAGTGTGGGTGTAAATCATCGTCGCTTGGGTTGTCACAAAGATGGTATTAGAGTCAAAGGTTTATTGATCTCATTGTACAAGGTTGAGTCTAGTAGAGTCTCGCGGATCAGTGCAAGGACGTCTGTTACTTATCTTTGGGAGGATATGGGATTAGGAAAACTCCCTTCTTTCTCTCTCTTTCGTGCTATTCATTGATTCCAATTAGTATATAGTGATCCAGATTGGTATCTAATAACTTCTGTCTTTCTCTCATATATGGTGAGGACACGCAAGAAGAGTCCGAGATGAGGCACCAGAACCAGTGGTGGCAGCCACAACTTGCTGCAAGGGATGAGTCTGAGGTCGCAGGCGGAGGCCTGCTGCTGTTAGAGGCAGGGACCGTGCTGCTCGTCCCTCCCGAGAGAGGTCAGAATCCCCGATAACCCCAGATGTTCAGGATAGAGTGACACCAGAGATAGTGGTATTGGCATAGGGAGGCACTGCAGCCACTCCAACTTTCTCCAAGGTCTTGGCTCAGGTGCTGAATCTTCTGAGAGGCCTAGTTGACAATGGGGTGGCACCAGCGAATCCAGTAGGGAAACACTCGGGGGTGCAGCATGCAACAACTGTAGCTTCCCACATGGATGACATTTCTGAGGTAATTATGTTTCCGGGATCAATGACTATACGGTTGATGACTGGAGAGGAGCATGACTTATTTTGGAGGTTCACGAAGATGAAGCATCCCATCATCTATGGAATTGAGGTAGAGGACTCCTATGAGTTCATTCTAGACTTCCACAAGAGACTCCATAAGATGAGCATTATGGAGAAATATTGAGTGGAATTTGTTACGTTCCAGCTGATGGGAGTTGTCAAACTCTAGTGGAGGGCATTTGCAGAGTGCAGGCCAGCGGGGTCGCCGCCATTGACATGGACCTAGTTCTACTCCACCTTTCTAAAAAAGTATATGCCTAGCACCTAGCGGGACTGAAGGCGCGATGAATTCACCAGCATTGAGCATGGGACCTGCTCAGATGTAGCCTATGAGGCCAGTTCCACTCACTGTCTAGGTACGCCTTGCCATTACTACCCATAGAGGATGAGAGAGTTAGTCGGTTTATAAAGGGACTGAATATGGGGCTCCAATTATCAGCTGTGCAGATGGTCKCGTCAGGTAAGACATTTCAAAAAGTGGTGGGGTTTGTGAAGAATGTGGAGGGGGTTAAACAAGATGGCTATATAAAGAATGTCAAAAAGAAGGCCCAAAAAGTGGGTAACTTCAGTGGTTCTTTTTCTAGGACGTCGATTCCCCAGGGGTCCTCTAGGCGTCCTATTCAGTCAGATATGCAGGTATCGGTCGGGAGTCTACCAGCGACTAGTTAGTGCCCTTCAGGTATAGTTAGGAGCAGATGGTCCACTCATATTTTGGGGCTTGCCCCTATCTCTTCAATTCTGGCCCATAGGCCAGTGGTCGATAAAGTGGAGTGTGGCCAATATAGCCATATTCAAAGATGGTATCCCCGGTTTGGACGGGAGGGGGAGGGGCAGATAGTTTTGCACCCGACTCCCCAAGCTTCATCTCCAGATCCCATAGAACCTCACCTACAAGCTACTTATCACTTGTTCAGATATCTCAAGGATGATCCAATCTAAGGCATCTTCATGTCTTCACAACTAGAATACTCAGTTCATATTTACTGTGACTCAGACTGGGTAGCTTACCTTGACTCTAGGAGGTTTGTCTTTGGTTACCTTGTGCTTTGGGATAGACACCTATCAATTGGAAATCCAAGAAACAAGAGACTATATCCCTATCTTCAGTAGAGACAAAATAGGGGTTAATGAGGAAGGTTGTTGGTGAACTTATTTGGCTAAACAGTCTTTTGCAAGAGTTAGATGTCCCTTTCTCCAGACCTATTGCACCTATTGCAGTATATTGTGATAGGCAATCTGCTATATACATTGCAAAGAACTCATTTTTTCATAAAAGAACCAAATATATAGAGGCTGACTATCATTTTATTAGATACAAGCTTAAATATGACCTTATCTTCCTTCATCATGTTGTCATTATAGACCAACTAGTTGACCTACTCACCAAAGTTCTCAATGGTGTCAGACAGACTTGCATCTGTCCAAGTTGGTTGTAAGGCACTCATATCCCACTTGAGGGGGGTTATTGAGATTAGTAGAGTTTATTTATATCCATTACAATTGTAGTACAGTTAGTTAGTGTTGGGACTTTGAAGTTTTGATGATTGACAAGATGATGAAACAGGTAAATAAAATTGGTCCAATGAAGTGCTTAAACAACTGTGTGATAAGATGAATATATCCGGGAGAAAGGATGCGAAAATCTGGGAGTTGATAAGTAATAAATCATTCATATCTACATGTGCTGATTTGTAGAGTTGGAGTTTGATTAAAACACAAAGGAAGCCAAGAGATAGACTTGAAGAAGGATTCCTACTTGAAGTAGACTTCTAATGTGGCTGCAAAGATGTGGAAGAGTTGTGTATATATAGAAGTGTGAATTCTGAAAGTAGGTCGTGCACTTGAAAAGGAGAGAAAATAGCAATCGCTTTGGTAAGGTTATTGTCAACAAACTTGTCTAGTAAAGAGTCAAGCTAGAATTAGCCATTCTTGTACTAGAAGTTTGTGATTAGGGTCGTGATCATTATACTCTTGTTTTAGTGAGTTATAAATTGAAGCAAGAATAATTTGTCTTCTAGTAAGTGTTGCTAGGAAGATATTGTGGTCGGTGAGTTAACGGTTAGGAGTTAGAGTTTATGATTCCGTAGATTGCAAAAGTTGTAATCAACCGTTTAGAAGAGCCAGTGAAGTTGGAGAAAAATTCTGTGGAGTACAGGTCGTGGTTTTTCACCTTTAGAGCCAGGTGTTTTCCACGTTAAATTACTATCTCATTTACTTACTGTTTTATTCACATAAGTGGAATACGTTTGACGACTTGTTTCTATTAGAAATAATTCCTCAATGATTCTCATTAAGATCAACGTATATATACAAAACAGAAG
>JACEIK010001942.1:0-11935 GCA_018107945.1 Datura stramonium
ATGGGGTGCGCCAGTTCTGTTCGTGAGGAAGAAGGACGGCTCCCTCCGTATGTGTGTAGATTATCGGCAGCTGAATAAAGTCACTATCAAGAATAAGTACTCGTTTCCTAGAATAGACGACCTATTTGATCAGTTACAGGGAGCGAGGTATTTTTCAAAGATTGACTTAAGATCAGGCTATCATCGGTCCGGGTTAGTGAAAGAGATATTTCAAATATTGCCTTCAGGACCAGATATGGCCACTTTGAATTTCTAGTCATGTCCTTCGGACTGACAAATGCCCCAGCAGTGTTTATGGACCTGATGAACAACATTTTAAGACCATACCTGGACTTGTTCATGATAGTATTTATCGATGATATTCTGGTGTATTACCGCTCAAAGGCAGATCACCAGGATCATCTACGAACAGTTCTCCAAATTCTCAAAGATCGTCAGCTATATGCAAAATTTTCTAAATGTGAATTTTGGCTGAATTCAGTAGTCTTCTTGGGCCATATTGTGTCAGATGCTGGTATACAGGTAGATACGCAGAAGATAGAGGTAGTGAAAACATGGCCTAAACCTACCACTCCGACCGAGGTACGTAGTTTCCTGGGGCTAGCCGTGTATTACAGAAGGTTCGTGGAAGGATTTTCCACTTTAGCAGCACCGTTACCCAAACTGACGCAGAAGGCAGCAAAATTCCATTGGACTGAGGCATGTCAGTAGATCATTCAGGAATTGAAAGACAGATTGACATCGGCACTGGTGCTAGCGTTCCAGGAGGAACAGAGGGATATGCAGTCTATTGTGATGCTTCGGGTGTTGGGTTAGGATGTGTTTTGATGCAACATGGTAAGGTGATTGCCTATGCTTCCAAGCAGCTAAGGAAACACGAGAAGAACTACCCTACCCATGACCTGGAGTTAGACGCAGTGATTCATGCCTTGAAAATATGGAGACAATACCTGTATGGCGTCCACATAGATAGTTTCACTGATCACAAAAGCCTGTAGTATATTTTCACCCAAAAAGAGTTGGATTTACGGCAACGTCGCTGGTTGGAGCTGTTAAAAGATTATGATGTGAATATTTTATATCATCCAAGAAGGGTCAATGTTGTATCAGATGCCCTTAGCCGCAAATCCATGGGAAGCCTGGCATATTTACAGCCCGAGCAAGAGGAATTGGCCAAAGAATTGCATCAGCTAGCTAGTTTTATCGTTCGTATAGTAGAATCAGGAGACAATGGAGCGGTAATCCAGAATACCGCAGTTTCATCATTGGTTGTGGAAGTGAAAGAACGACAGTATAAAGATCCTAGCCTGGTTCATCTCAGAAATAGGGTCCAGCGAGGGGAAGTGACAGATATCCAGGCAACTGAGGATGGAGTTTTGAGATATAAGGATCGCCTCTGCGTTCCAGACGTGGCAGGGCTTTGCCAGCAAATTATGGGAGAGGTACACTATGTCCGTTACTCTCTCCATCCAGTTTCGAAAAAAATGTACCATGATGTAAAAGAGATTTACTGGTGGCCGGGAATGAAAAAGGGGATAGCAGAATTCGTAGCTCAATGTCCCAATTGCCAACAGGTGAAANGGCGTAAATATGATTATATATGGGTAATTTCAGTCGAAGATTCTGCTGAGTTGTATATTAGGGAAATAGTCCGATTGCATGGTGTTCCGTTGTCAGTTATCTCTGACAGAGGGGCGCAATTAACAGCTAAGTTTTGGCAATCTTTTCAGAGGGGCCTGGGAATGCAGGTTAACCTAAGCACAGCCTTTCACCCTCAGACAGACGGGCAGGAAGAACATACAATCCATACACTCGAGGATATGTTACGGGCGTGTGTGCTAGATATTGGAGACAGCTGGGATGAACATCTACCTCTTATTGAATTTGCCTATAATAACAGTTATCATTTAGCAATTCAGATGGCGCCTTATGAAGCGTTATATGGACGAAAGTGTAGGTCTCCAGCTGGTTCGTTTAAGGTAGGGGAATCAGCATTGATTGGGCAAGATATTATTCATCAGCCAAAAGAGAAAGTAAAGCTTATCAGGGAACGTTTGCTAACAGCTCAGAGCCGCCAGAAATCTTATGTTGATGTGCGGCGGAGAAACCTAGAATTTAATGCGGGTGACTGGGTATTCCTGAAGGTTTCACCGATAAAGGGTGTGATGAGATTTGGTAAGAAAGGCAAGCTCAGCCCGAGGTTTATTGTGCCTTATTAGATTCATCGAAGGATAGGCCAGGTGGCTTATGAATTGGATTTACCCCCAGAATTAGAATCCGTTCACCCAGTTTTCATGTATCAATGTTGAGGAAGTGCATAGGAGATCCCTCCCGGATTGTCCCAATCAAAGACGTCCAAATCACTGAGGAGTTAGCTTATGAAGAAGCTCCAGTAGTCATACTAGATCAGCAGATCCGTAGACTAAAAACTAAAGATGTTGCTTTCGTTAAAGTGTTATGGCGGAATAAGAACCGAGAGGAGATAACCTGGGAGGAAGAGGATGATATGAAAACAAGATATCCTCAGTTATTTTAGACTTAGTCACATTGTGCAGCTAGAGGTATGTTGTTGTTGTTGTTTCATAAGTTGCATTATATACATGTATATGTGGAGTAGCTGACTTTAATCTATTGTGAAATGAATGTCATAATATTGTGTGGAGTACCTGTATTGTACTTTTCTACGTTTTAGGGTTTTTGGATAGTCCATATTACAAGGGAGACTCTACCAAAAATTTTCCAGAATAAGTAATTGCAAGGTTAAGGTTCTTGCAAGTAGAAGTTAACATTCGAGGACGAATGTTCTTAAGGGGGGGAGGATGTTATACCCCGTAAGTTTTTTAACGTTTAGTCGGCCTATTCGTATGTTGGTTAAGTTTTTTAGAGTTTCATAGTACGAGAAAAGGGCCCGGAGAAAGGCCGAACGAGTGCCAAGCCAGGATTTCGCGGGAGGAGGCCGAACCAAGCTGCCCAAAGAGGAAAAGTGGCACGGAGCAGCTCCTCCGCGTTAGCCAACGTGGCACGGAGCAGAATCAGCATGATGGGCAGAGTGCCACGTTGTCTTGTCTGCTGCCTCAAGTATATATAGGCCTCACCCTTAGATTTCATGTTATTTTCTCAAATAAACTCGGCCAGCAGAGTTAGAAGCGAAGGGGAATTATNTGTCAATACGATCACGTGCCTAAAGTAAGTATTTCTCCCTTCTAGATTCCCGAGAAATTACGAGTTCTTGATCGTCTTTCGATAAGTTGAAGTATAGTCAATACATATATATATATAAGTTATGGTTTTATTTGAATATAGTAATAAAGTAGCCCTATTCTTCAGATTATATGATTACAGTTGAGAAGGGCAGTTGAACACGAGTCGAAACTCGCCAGTTAATCGGTAAATAGCGAACGAGGTATGTTAAGGCATTTTCTTTCGGCAAGTTAGTTTCTTTAGCATAGTAGTCCAATATGAATCCCAGTAAAGCATGTCAGGAGTACGTTATCATGTTTAGTTGTTGTTGTCAGTTGAGACTCATAAATTGTATTGTTTTGGGCTGGGTTATACCTGTACAGCTTCCGTGACCACCCTAGGGTTAATAGCTGTGTCGCCGCCCATAGGGGCGAGGATACGTCGCTCTACGGAGCGGCATGCCGTCCGCAAGGGACGAAGATGGGGATCCAGATCCTCATATTGCCATGGTTGGCCTTATACACACCCCCGCCGAGCGCTTACGCCTAGGGTGTAGATATCAGGAGTTCTCCGAACTTAGACACAACTACAATCAGGGGCCAAGCTAGCCCAGTTGCAGACCCAGGGGATCGACAGGACGCTTATAGTTGGTAGTTGACTCAATATGACCTGGATAGGGGTACATAGATTGAGGCGTACTCACTAGGGCTAATGGGGACCCAAGTGGGTTATTCTGTGCTGATTGTACCTTCCGGCTTATGGGAGACAGGTAAGGTTTATGCTTGCTTTAGTTACTGATAGTTAGACAGTAAAATGCCTCATTTTTCAGGTATGACCCCTACCCTCCTTATTACAGTTATGTTTAGCCCTGATTTCACTACTTCAGTCATCTTCAGTTCGTTTTCTTTACTTCAATCATTGTTAGTTCTATTTCTTACTTTCAGTTATTTAAAGTTACTGTTTTACATACTCAGTACCTGTGGTACTGATGCCCTCTTCTGGGGCGCTGCATTACTTGCCTACAGGTGCAGATAGACAAGGAGCAGGTTCCTCATAATTCCAGTCAGTTGTACAGAGCCGTCAGCTCCCTTCTTACGGAGCTTGTGTGACAGAGGTTTACTTCTTTTGTTTGTACAGTGTGGGTAGGTCGGGGCCCTGTCCCGACCATCTTATTACTCCTAGAGGCTTGTAGATTGCATTACTTCCATGTGGTTAGGTGATATCGGTCGTGTGGGGCCCATGCATGTTTTAGACTATGTGTGTTGGCCGTGTGGAGCCCATGCGTGTTTTAGACTATGTGTGTTGGTCGTGTGGGGCCCTTTTTAGCTGTTGATTGGTGGCCTTGTTGGTCATAGCTCAGTTTAGCATCTGATTTTACTTTCCTGTTATAACTAGATATCATGGTGGCCTTGTCGGCCCGCATAGGACTCCCTATGTTTATTTGTCTCTGGTTAGCTATTTGTTTTCACAGGTGGCTATAGGCCTTGTTGGCCGAGGGTTGTATTTACAGCCGCTATATAGCCCGTTGTTTTCTTGATTCTATAGTTAGAGTCAGCCTTGCACTAGAGGTGCTTAGGCTTTGTCAGCTCAGCAGTTCAAGTCCTAATAGGGCACCAGGTGCCAGTCATGCCTCCCAAGGTGGGGCGTGACAACCTCCCATCGCGCCCCAGTGCCCGGCGCGGAGAACTACCGCTTGGCGCTTGCGCTGGCCCCTCGCGGCCTAGCCTCGCCCAACCCTGCTTCCGAGGCTTTTTCCACATGCGTGAAGCTCTTCTTACCCGTGACAAATCCACGCATATGCTTACTAACCATTAACATTTACGGGGTGTAACACAATTCAACATAATATTTAGCTGAAACATAATTCTGATCGGCAAGAAATAAATTAATCTCATTGGTCTTTCAATAATGTTTATTGCCCTCTTCCACACAGGCACGGCTATCTCCTGAATTAGCCTGTCCAGCTTTGGATATCCAACCTCTCTTTGCTAGCCATTGGAGCTTTATGCCACAACTCGGTAGTATCCTTCTTCGTCATGTGCCAGCAGTAGATCTCTTCTATAACCTAACACATTTTCGTCAAACCCTGGTGGGGGGAATAACAGACATGATATGCCTTGCTACAATCTACTGAAGAAGCCCTGGCACATTTAGAACATAGAGTCGACCTCTAGGTTTCAAGACTCTATCCCCTACTATCTCAATGGCCGGTGACTCCTTCTGCTGGGCCTTATCTCTGGATGTACTAGGCTAAGGTCTCCGTACCTCCACTCCTTTGCCTCCACAAATAGAGGTGGCACCGCAACATTTTAGGTCACAATCTCACTATCCTTTAAATGTCAGCTTGATGCTCATTTCCTGACAATCAGCAGTGATTCCAAGCTCTATCAATCTGCCACAGCCTGGAGGTGATTCTGTTTTCCTCTAGAGCTAAATACTCATGCTTTCCCCTTACTACTATAGGCTTAGATCTGGGGTTCGTGCTCCATGCACCATACTGGCAAGGATATTACTGGCCAAGTCTACCCACCTGTATCATTCTGACTCGAACTTGGCCAATTTCCCTCATGTAGTCTCTCTGTCCTACAACATAACAAACTAGGGCCATGGCTATTATTCTTCCGTCACTAGCACACTACGAGGGTTAGCCTATTTCTGACTTAAACCTCGCTATTGTTGGGAGTCCGTTGCTTATGAATTCTCACATGTACTTGGTGCTACTATCAATCTTAACTGCCCTCTTGATTTACTACCGTGAGGGTCTAGGTAACTCATTTAAGCACTAGGGGTCTTAGCCACTTTCTAACACTTCCTCGGAATCAACAGTTCTAGACTTGCTTTACTATTTATTCCAGGAAACATGGCATTGATACTTACGCTCTCTATTGTACTGAAAGAACAAGCTGGGAGGTGGAAATTGACCCCATCGTTCTATACAGGGCTAAGGCGCAAAATCCAACAAACTCTAAGAGTTGAATGTACAACCCTCGCACAATCCTTCGCATATTTTAGGTAATCCAACATTAACTATTGTCCCTGTTTAATTCTAGTTGTCTACTAAGTGAGCCAACTCATATATATACTACACTCCTGACCTCCTATTCTGAGGCCGAAGAAGGAACTGGAGATGATGCTGACATATCCACTACCTTATGAGATTCCTATTTCCCCGGGAAGATGATGGGGAGATTAAAGACATATGCTTTCGTTCATAGGCTAACGGTCCCCCAACTGTGGCACCTCACTAGTACCCTCTCCTGCTGTTGTAGCTGACCTGCGGCTGACTGAAGTCTATTCCATATCAAACATTATTCTAGACAGACATAACAATGAAAGCTTAGGGACTCATACCTATACCACTCGGCTCTATAGCACGATCTGAGAAGAAGGAAGGGTAACCATACTATCATGCCTCATAGCCTCCTGCTTATAAAATGTGGTGCACAACACATTTATAAACAAGACTCTACTAGACATGGTTTGCAGACTCTCTGGGATACAACCTGCTCTTTTACCAAGTTTGTCATGTTCCACCTTGGGAGGAATGACTGGTACCTAATGCCACACTGGGATCTGGGTTGACCTGGCTGGGCATAGGCACCTCTAGTGCCTACCAGCGACTCAAGATCAAGAAAATAAACTTCTATATCTCGGCTATAAACATAGCCTCGGGCCAACAAGGCCACGCAGCACCTGTAAAAGAAAATAGCTATCTCAGCCAACATAACAATAAAAGGGATCCTATGCGGGCTGAGAAGACCACCATGCTTTCTAGTTATAACAGGAATAAAAACAAGAAGCTATACTAGGCCCCACACGGCCAACGCATAAAGTAGTACATACATGGGCCATGTAAGTTCTTATCGTTTAAACGATGCGTTTGTACATATATTTATAGCTTTAGAGTATGATGCATATGGAAAAAGGTTCAGGGAATGAACAAACAAGTACGGAGTCGAGTGAGCAGGAGGTCAGGGCCGGAGGCTAGGCGCACTGGGCATCGCGCCGCGCCGGCTAGCCCGGCGCCTTGAGCGACACATCGCACCTGATTCTTGGTGCTACGGGCGGCACGCCGCACCCCTTATCCCACCTCCTCAATATTATATAAAGCTCCTTCACATTTACTTGATTCATTTCTAATATTTCCCTAGACATCAAAACATAGGGTGTGGAGTTCTTTCGTTTTTCATCAAATTACACCGCTAAACTCCGTCCAAACGCAAATTCATCTTGGGTATCGAGTTCTAGGCCTACAAGGAACATCCCTGCAGAGTTATTTCTTGAAGATTCTCTCGAAGTATCGGAACCCCGCCGAACAAAAGTTGTCGGAATCACTTCTAATTCGCTTCTACGCGACTACAAGTGATAGGTAAGCACTTCTACCTTTTGTACTCTTGAGAAATTGTAATTTTTCGACCGAATTAAAAGTATTTGAATTATAGTTAATAGTATCAAATAATATCATTGATTGTCGAGTCTTAGTATTGAATATGGTCTTATTCTCTCAACGTACGGGCTGCAATTGAGTGGAATTACTAGCTTCAGGTGGGAAACTATTTAATGAACGAAAGTCAACATTCGAGGTATGTTAAGGCTTATCCCTTCAGCAAGTTATTCTCATCTTATAATGATACGACCTATGTTCTTGAATGGAGACAACGAGCCTATACATTTTAATTAGCTAGTTCTAGTTGATAAGGATCATATATGTTGTGATTAGCTGTTGTTAGTAGATTACGATTATATATGTTGTGGTTAGCTGCTAAAAGACGTTTTGAGATTATATTGCAGTATCCCTCGTCAGGAAAGAGTATGTTAAGTGTGATTCATGCTAGGAGCGTCATAGAAACTCCTCTGTTATTATGTTCACTGTATTAGTAGAATTCTGATGTTTTTCCATCATGCCAAGGCCTTAGAAGTTTAGGGTTAGTTTTTGGGCCTGAGTTGGTAAGTTAGACAGCGTAGGGCACCGCCGAGCGATATAACTTTTAGCTTGGCGCCTATATTATCAATAGAGCTTGCCTAGTGGCCGTTGGCATACCTTGACGCCTCCAGTTCTAGAATTTGGATAGGATGGTCTTACCCTAGAGTCAGTGTCACTAGGGTTGCCTAGTGAAATGAGTGACAACCTGCCATCTAGTTAGTCACTGCCAGTGACTATTGGTTGCAGCCGACTTAGTGTTTGTCATACAGGTCGCCCAGGAAGTCATTCCAATTATACAAGTCAGATAGACCCGTGGGTACCCTAAGGAGGGAACCTTATTAGTAGTTGGATATGGGGCCAACGCCCCAGCCTACTCCTATGGATACTCAGGTACAGATTGTCGCGAATGGCTAGGTCTAGATAAACCTGCCTACGAGGCTATGAATCGCCCAAAGGAGTCATATGAAATCTGAACAGACCAAGTCAATGTCTAAGGGACTAGAACCATAACAGTACAGTATTACCTTCAGGCTAAGAATTATAGTAGGCTTCCTGTGGAAGGTTAGGGTTGACTGCTCAGGAGCATGTCCGATTAGTAGCAACCCTATAGTTGTTCTAAGTGAAGGAACTAAATAGTTGGTCGTTCGCGACCTTACGGTTCGCTTATGAGTTATCATTGTCCTAGCATGATATTCAGAGTATCGTTTAGGCCACTCCAGACCTCGCCCTATCATGTCTAGACCATTAGAGATTATGATCACTGCCAGGATCCTCGATTAGATGTAGGCACATAGGGTGTGCTTGTTGGCAGCTATATAGACTATTCTAGGGGAGAGTAGCGGTCACGTTAGGCCTTAAGAACCAGATACACCTTTTGAGTGGCTATATTGAGACTAAAATATAGTATATTGGTTGGGATTGACCCCACCTAGGATAGTCTTCCGTTGACCAACTTCAGGGTTGCTAACTATGACATCGCCTACGGGGCTGTTGATCGCTCAGAGGAGCTATATGATGTTGCTCAAAGGAGTTATATGATATTGCTCAGAGGAGTTATGTGGTGTCCCAGGGACTATATTCAGTCCCAAGGGCCATATTACAGTCCATCCACGAATAGGCTTCTACTTTTATGTCGTATCAACATCACTGACCCTCTGTCGAGCCTTGTGTGCCCAGGGTGCAGTTACAGGAGCCCAACGGGCTCAAACACAGTTATAGGAGTCCAATGGGCTTAGATGCGAACCCAGAAGCCAGGTAGGTTGGCCATAGTACCAGTAGAATCATAAGAACCTAGATAGGGGTATATAGATTGATTTGTACTTGTCAGGGCTTATGGGGCCCCCGGTAGGTTATTTCTGTGTTGCTTGCACCTTCCAGGCTTATGGAGGTCAGGTTAGGTTCTTGTTTATATACTCGTTTGCTAGCAATAACCTATGAATGTGTAGTCGTACAGTTCAGCTCATATATGTGTAGTGATTTACTAGATGCAGATTATGGATACGAAAGCTTACAGGTTATCTTCTGCCCCTTCTTGCTACTTACTTTCAGTCTTTATCAGCTTCTATTCAGCTTTTCATTAACACCTTACATATTCAGTACATATTATACTAACGCCCTACTATGGGGCGTTGCATACTTGCCTGCAAGTTTAGACAGACAGATTGTAGGATCTCTTAGCAGCTATTCAGAGTTAGCAGATTGGCTAGCTCCTTTCATTTGGAGTTGCCAGGTTGTAGAGATTCATCTGTCTTTTATTTGTATAGCATTTGGGTAGGTCGGGGCCCTGTCCTGATCGATATATTCACTCTTAGAGGCTTGCAGACTACAGTGTTTAGTTAGTTGGTTGTTGTTGGCCGTGTAGGGCCCATGTATGTCTTACTTTATGTGTTGGCCGTGTGGGGCCTAGTATAGCTGCTTTTTTTCTTTCCTGTTATAACTAGACAACATGATGGTCTTGTCAGCCCGCATAGGATCCCTTGTATTGTTATGTTGGCTGGGTTAGCTGTTTTCTTTTGCTGGTGTTGCATGGCCTTGTCGGCCTGAGGCCGTGTTTATAGCCGAGATACAGAAGTTTGTTTTCTTAATCTTGAGTCGTTGATAGGCACCAAAGATGCCCATGCCCAGCCAGGTTAGCCCAAATCCCAGTGTGGCATTAGGTGCCTGTCATGCCTCCCAAGGTGGGGCGTGACAGTTTTAGCCTTACATACTTCAATTCCAGTCTTGTGAAATTAAGATAGACTATCCTCCCTCCTTACCATAGGTTATATACAAAAAAATCAAGTGCTGCAATTATTACAAACTGCCTATTAACAAATTCGATCCATATAGGCTAATAGTCAAGCAACTTGCTCGTCGAACTCTTTTTGTACACATGGTTCTATCTATTGTCCTTCTCTTATAACAACCATATAACAGACACATAATTAACATATATATAGAAGCTAATAACAATGCGAGGCTTACAAAACTATCCTCCATTACTATACGAGCAGCATGCCCGCACAACAATTAAAATTTTGGTGTATCACCATACTCAAATTCCAAGCCCAAAACAGCCACAACCAACTCCAACCATGAGGCTTCTAACCCTTACATCCAACAATCCATAATAATACAACCCCAAAATAGTTCAAAACAATAAGAATAACTCGAACACATGGCTTCTGATCACTGTCCTCTGAGCTCATTAAACAATTACGTCTAAAATATGTCTCTTTCTTTTCATAAACAACAAGAAATGGAGGGGGAAGAACCTTAACTTAACCTTACTGGTAACATTTTTATCCAAATATTTTAAAGTAGGTGATCCACCTATTTGCTCACTTTAAATTTTGGCCTAGTATTTTCTTAAGTAGAGTGACACACCTATTTGTCCTACTTGTTCATCCTTTATCCCTTTCATTTAATATGGTCTACATATATAAGTATCTCAAATAAGTAGGATGTCGAAATAAATAACTTAATAACATAGAAATTTCAAACGCGTAGGACATTTAGCTAGTAAGTAAACTACATAGCTCTATCAAGTAGATGACTTACTTTGTCCCATGTTCACTTATCCGTTCAAGTCTCATTTCCTCAAATTATTCTTTTCACTTTGGTATACTTGGATACTTATACTTTGTCTCAAATTTAGCCTCATTTTCACATGTTCAAATTAATTCATCGATGCTAACTTAATCATACATATGTTGAAGGTATGGGGTGTTATATTAAGATGTTGTATGGATCTTTAATACAAAATAGTTTAAGACTATTTATTTTCTCAATATTTGAATGTATAAAACTTGTCTTATTTAATAATAAATAAATATAAAATTTAAATACAATACTAAATTAATTTAGTATTATAAAATATTTTAAAAGATATATGACAGTTGGTGGTGGTGATGCAGCGGTGATTACGTATGTTGATTGGGATGTTATTGACTAATGATGGTGGTTATGGATAGTATCTTATGGTATAGTAGTTGATTGTAGTGATTAACACTGGTTGTTGATAGTGATAGTTGATCGTAGTAGTCGGTGGCGACATCTGATAATTAATAGTGAAATGGTAGTTATAGTAAATGATAGTGGTGAATGTAGTGATAAACAGTGATGGATAATGGTGATGTTTGTCGGTAGTGATTAGCGGATGTAATGGTTATTGATGGTGATGATTGTAAATGGTGGCTAATGATAGTGATGGCTGACTGTGGTGATTGGCGATTGTGGTTGCGCTAAGGATGATGATTATAGATGGTAAGTGGTGGTGGTAGTTGTTGCTGAGGATGGTGGTTGTGAGTGGACAAAAATAAATGAAGTAGTGGCGAACTATCATCTTTGTAG
>JACEIK010001942.1:74551-111862 GCA_018107945.1 Datura stramonium
GTAATTAATATTTTATATGTATTTAATTTTGTTATGCTAATATAGGAAATTTCTTATTTTAGCCTTTTATTTATAGTACATTTCTTGATTTATGTTATAAAATCATATATACCCTATATAAGTATATATTGTAGATTATATAATTTAGTTAATAGTTGTATATTGTAAACTATTTTATTCATTTACTAGCATTTACGTAACTTTCTTCGTAGCTTAATCCTACAATTTGACTCACTTTTATTATTTTCTTTTAGAGATATCAATAAATTTTATTAATCAAATACAAACAAGTCTTCATAAATATTATGTATTATAAAATTTATAATTTTACTATTGCGGCTAACGCATACACAAGTATACATAGTTGTATAGGTAATACAGGAGGTTAAGTACATATTAATCTCACAGGGACTTATCGAATTGATTATCTACTTTGAATTATTATTTGACTATTCAGTAGGTAAAAAAACAACGTAGGGAATCTTGTTTTACTATGCTACGATTAACTAAGAATAGAAATAAATTTATAGCAAACTAAAAACTATTTGATGCAAGTCAAATAAAAGAGAGATAGGGTTATGGTCATGTAATAATCCAGTTGAGTCATCCAATCATACGCTTAATTACTTTCCTGAATTAGTACTTGTAGGTAGATGTTACTTACTCAGCATTATGCCAATAACTCAAAGACTACTTGACTATTCCTAATGCCTATATTTCTATAGTCATCAATTGATAGTGAAGTAAATGTATATTTCATCTATTTCAACTAAGCAAGACTAGCGGGTGTATTCCTATTCACGTTAGTGAATTATTTCCCTTTTTCTATAAGGTTTACGATCAAGCTATACTTTTTGTTATTACGCTCACAAATTTCCTCCTCCAAGTTCAATTTACAACCCACAAAATAGTATTTGATAACTGGCCAGAAATTTAAATAATTAGGCTTAAAAAAAGTACACAGCTCAATAATGAAAAATCTTTATAAGCATAAGATTGTCAAACCACAATCTTATGTTTAGTCATTCATGATTCAATTACAAAGTGAAGAATTCATGAATGACATAAGTTCAATGATAAAAGAAAGAAATAATACAATGAAACCTACGAAAACATCGTCTTTCTCCTTTCTGTGCGTGTTAGGCTTGATGTGCGCAAAAAAAACAACAACATATTTTTGATGCATATATAGGATTCCCAAAAATTTCCATATGAAATAATCCTACATTAAATGTGGTCAAGAACTGCTAGAGTAGTTACCCTATCGTGAAGCCCACATAGCGGCCGACGATACGGTAGTGTAATTTAACATAAGGTAATTTAGCAGACTCTTAATTTTTCTACTCCACCCTATTCCACATGCTACCACAACACGACCCGCATAGCTGGACAAAATGTGGTAGTATTTTTTTTCAAAGTATATATTTTGCTTTGCTGCATTGCTACTATCGTGACGTGGCTCGTGTAGTGATAGTGTCGCGGTAGCTTCTGGGATTCTCTTTTATTATTTTTCTTTGATTTAATTTTTGGATTTGCTCTCACACCTTCAGATTAATTTCGGGTCTTGATTTAATTTCCGGACTTGCTTCACACCTTCAGATTAATTTAGGGTTTGCTTTTGTTGCGTCTGCTCAGACTTCGAAGCTCTTCTAGGTTCACTTTTTGTCATAGACCTCCTCATTTCTAGCTACCCATAAAAAACAACTACCATAAGAATAATACATGAAATCATTGTTCAAAGTGATAATAAAAACTCCAATGTGAGGCGAAATATTTAACTTTTTAGCTTCACATGACCACCCCTCACTAAAGTTCTTGATCGCCCTTGAACAATTTTTACAACTTACACTCTAACTTTTACATAATCTCCGCAAAACTACCCAACTTTGAATAGGTCTACTCAGACCAAGAATTCAACAACTATAAAAATAAGTCTTCTTACCAATGTAGTAATTTACAAATTAAATTTGCAAATGATTTTTTCAAAACAACTCAACCTCAAAAACTAACTCAATTTGTTTAAGCATCTGCAAACACTTTTATATCCTCAACATAGAAGATAAAAAAATCCACGTATCCCGTGTCAACCATGTGACCTCACCATGAGAGAGTTTCCAGAATAATTTCTCACCACAATGTTAACTAAATCATACGTGGGCATATAAATCAAACATTCATGCTCACTCTGATGTGTTGGCATTTCGCAACACATTTGCACTTCATTTCATAGAGTTTTGCATACCTTGTAATTTAAGTCAATACTAACTCTATTTTTCTGAGTTTTAAAAATTTTGTGAGTAGATAAAAAGAGGCCTCAAAATCATAGAGGTCTGCCAGAACAGGAGTAAAAGATGGACCACACATTTAAGATATAGTCCGCACATTCAGTTGCCTGATGATCTAGAGACCACCATAAAATGGTACACAAAGAACGACTCTAGATATGATCCTTCCTCTCACATGGAGGACTATCAAATTGGTCTACCCGTTCCAACCAAATTTCATGTGAAGCAATTGACGGGTGGAAGAATAGACCATCTTTTCAAAAGATGGAAGGAAGCTAGGTAGAATATAAAATCAATCAACGGTTCAAGATGCGGACCGTCTTTCTAAAAGATGGTCTGTCCTTGCAGCGTGAGACCATCTGAATTTGAATTTAATTTGGATTTTGAACAGTTTAAATAGATCTTTTTTAGGGAGTTTGAATCTTGTAGCTAATTTCAGAGAGTTTTCATAGTTTTAGCCTTGTAATTGAATTTACCCATTGAAGTTTGAAGATCAAGTTTCTCAATTCAAGTTTCTCTTCTCTAATTATTTATTTGTAAGTAAATATGTCTAATTACTTACTTTTGTCTTCTACTTTAGTTATGGATAACTAAATCTAGATCTAGGGTTGTGAACCCTAATAATCTCAATTGGCTAAAATTTAGTATGGACTTGAGTATATTTGATTGATATATGCTTTGTAAAGTGAGATTGATGGTGAAAGTCATCTAATCATGACAAACTGCCTCTATTATGCTTGAGAACGCCAATTAAGGCTTGGATAGAATCAATCAACAATGACTTAAGGATTTAAACTTTATTTAATGGATTTACCTATACATAGGAGGAATCAATTGGCAAATTATAATTGGGTAGAATAAAGCTCTTATCAATTTGAGAAAATTGATACAAATTGACACCATCAGGATTGTTGAAAGATACCTAATGGTTGCCTAAGTTAATTTCTTGCATATTCACCATAAGCCCATTCTCAATTATCTCTTTTTAGTGATTTAGGGGGATCAACCCAAAAAGGGGACACTTCCCTAGAACTTTCTCCAAATTGAAATAGAACTCATTTTAAATCTTAGTTAACTCTTTACCACTAATCTGAGTAGTTTCTCAATTTACAAATCACGTTTGAATTGCTTGATAGTGCTGACATAATCAAAGTCTCTTAGATACGATCCCCACTCCATGTTATATAATTATACTATATCGACCACGTACACTCTCATTAGTTGAGGTAGATCTAGGGTGATATCATTAATTTGGTGCCGTTGCGGAGGACTTTGGCATTAAGTCCTATCTAGCATTTTAAATTTTGATTTGTCTGATTGAAGTCTACTGTATCGCACATATTTTATTGTGATCTTTGCCATCAGATGAGGTGGATAATGTGATTGCAAAAGTTAATGATGATATTGATTATGCCAGCGCAATTGTTCTACCGAGAGTGAATGCTAAATCATTCAAGATTGATGGTAGCATTTGCACAATGCTGAAAGTGGAAGGTGATCTCGTTCAAATCCACTCCAAATTCTGATAGTATAAACGATAAAAAAATATAGAACCCAACATGGAGTTGGGGTCGAATCCCACAAAGACTATGCAAAGATCACTTTATCTAGTATTAATCAATATAGTATTGAAAGATTCGAGTCTATTTGAATTAAGATTTAAAAAATTTAAATATAGTTATTTGAATACAAATTATTAGGGTTGTAATTAATTTAAGAAAATTCTAGGAAAGTGACCCCAATTATGGGTCAATCCCCCTAAATCACCTAATAAGAATAGATTGAGAATAGGATATGGTTGAATATGCAAGCAAAGGCTTAGGCAACCCATGAGTATCTTTCACTAATACCATAGGTGTCAATCTACTTCAAGCCTTCTACCCAATGCTTGTTTCCAATTGAAATTTAACCTATGTTTAGGAGAATTCAGTAAACAAGGGTTATGTTTTGAGTTATTGTTGACTGATGCTAACCCAACCTAAATTTGCTCTTTCAATCCTCATAAAGGTCATTAGACAGTATTGAGTGACTTTCATCACCAATCACACACTATAAAACAATAATTAATCAAATATTCATAAGCACAAACTCAATTTTTCCAAATTGGAATCAATAGAGTTCAAGACGTCCCTCAAAGCCCCATTAACGCAAAACAAGTCGATTCCTACGTTTTTAAATTCCCAGAAGCTCTTAGCTACTCAACTATACTATAGGCTCTAAAGGCATTACTTGACTGAAAGAGTGCACAACCCTATATCAGAGTTTAGTTACCCATAGAAAGAAGAAGAAGAGAAAGAGAGTAATTAGACATTCTCACCAATGGAATTTGAAATTGTGGAAGAAATCTTCAAGTGATGAATTTGGATCTTCAAATTACAAACTAAAATCTAAGATCTATAATGAAAAGAAACACTATTTACCTATTTCTATTCTCTACTGAAAATAATAGTTGATAGCTCAAAAAACTAAAAATCTCTCTAAAAATATCATGAGAAGTCTATTTATACTATGTCCGAAGAAGCCTAAAATAATTTAAACTAGGAAGTGCTAGGTGTGCAGGGACATACCATCCTTTGTCCTTTCGTTTATATTTGGCCTCTTTCAATTAGCTTTTCTTCCCTTGATTGGCTGACCGTTTTCTGATAAGACGGTCCGTCTTTTACAATTTCAATTCCGCCTCATCCTGAGTCCATCCTTCAATTGACGAGCCGTTTCTAAAAACACGATCTATCCTTCAAATCGTCATTTGAGGACTTCTTCAAGCTGGTTTCTAGAATCATTAGCTTGACTTGGATGGCTGAATATGGGAACCGTCTATCAGACATATGGTCCATCCTTTGTCTCGTCCTTTGGATAGATATCTGGCTCTAACACCTCTCTTCTTCATTTTTCTTGGGTTCCTGAAAAATGAAATAATAAGGTTAGTTTTCACCTAATTTAACTCCTAAAGATATGCAAAATGCTATGAAATGAAGCAAAGATGTGTCACAAATTCTCGACACAAAAATACCCCCAGCTTAAAGTATTTGATTTTCCTCAAGCAAACTAAAAAGAGAAAATACCTTGCACTTAACTAATATCTTGGAATCACAAATTTTAATGACTAGGGTAGTTGTTAACAATGGCTACAAACATACATATTTTAATCCAGCCACCCCCTCCATTAATAAAAATTTAGTTTTTTCACAACTGTTCAGACTAAGCATGCAATCTACACTTATGACACCATATCAACATGCACACATCTAGATTAGAGAAGTAAAACATACCAGCCATTCACATCCACATGCCCTCACAATTAGACCAAGGAAAGTGTTGTTTTTCTGAAGCAATGATAACACACATTTCAAGGACACACAAGATCAAGAGAGAAGAAAAATATAGTCAACTCTCACAAAGAAATTCACAAGATAGGTCACAACTACCATATGCTTGCCTATTTACTCAAGTGCCATTTCTTTTGGATATCCGGGTTGAGATCACACAAGGGCTTTTATAAGCTTGTAATGAGGGTAAAAGGGATGGTAGGATACACATATGGATTTCAGTGACTCATTTACCATCCTTGAACACTTCATCACTTTTCCAAACTTTTTACCTTTTTGATCCCTTCTCTTGTTTTGACAACTTTTCACACCCCAAAGTATTTTTGTGAGCACAACTTTCGTTTTTTTCTTTTTTTCTCTTTTGTTTTCTTTTTTTTTCTTTTTCTTTTAGCTCATAGCTCAATCACACCTTGAGATATGATCAAACATTCATCTTTTCATCTATTTCTTTCATTCCCTCCTTATCACCCCTAATTTACAACTTTTTGCTCATTTCTTATCACTTTTTAGAGTGTCAAGGAGGATAGGTTCAAAAGAGAGTCAACTTGAGAATTGGTCCTGGATTTCATTGTGGTTGATCAAGAAAAAGGTCAAATGCTCAAAAAGGGAGAGTAGGAATACATGCATCATTTGGTAGGTCTATTTAGGCACATGTGGCTTGTGAAGCACAAATAAGGCCTAAGTTCATCTGTACCACCCAAAGTCAATCCTAAGTTTGAGCTCGAGTAGCAAGGCAAGTTATAAACTATAACCAAATCAAGTGACCAAGCAACATTCCTTTTCATACATTGGCACATGGATATAAAAATGACCAAACACATCACCCTCAACTAGGGACACCTTGCCAATATTTTCATGTCATAAATTGAGGTATACAACTCAATATCGAACAACTACAACGAAAATTTTGAGGGGGGCATTATTTTCAAAAATCAACATAAGCATGTAAATAACTCAATTGCCACCAACACCTAAGTCAAAAATAATTTATTCAACCAAAGACGACTCAACAAGTAGGCTGGTACCCTTAAAAATGTCGCTTATCAATCCATCATCGGGCCTACATACTACAACACTTAAGCTACATTATTGTGTCAGATTAAAAAAAAGTAAGACTCCTAGGAAAGAACCATGGATAAGAAATTAGGGAGGACTCTACATTACACAAGTAAAAAGAAGTAATACTATGAAAGCAAAAAAAAAGGGACTAAAATGGCTTATCATCACACACAATCATAAAATTGATCAAAATACATATATGCCAAATGATATCCACCCCTAATCTAAAATGGTGCAGTTCTCTCAATGCACATACAAAATAAAATGCAAGATCAAGAGTGACAACAACTCCCTTTAGCACTCAGACACTGCTGTCAATGGACGACAGGGTCAACAAGCCGTCTATTTAAAGAGCGGTCTGTCCTTCCCACTAACTTTTAAAGGTGATATTTTTCACCTTTTGTTTTAATTAATTTCCTCCACCCTTGTAAGTTCACCTACATCAAACAACACACATTATTCTAAAATTCTTGAGTTGCCTCCCAAGAAGCGCTTAATTTAACATCACGACACGATGAAAATGATGTGATCATGCTACTCCAGAGTTGGCCAGTCCCCAAAATGGAACTTCTTCACAATCCTTTCTTCATCAGTGATGTCCAAGTAACGCTTGACCCGCTGACCATTTACCTTGAAGGTTTGGGTCCCATCTTCCGTCTCCATCTCTACAGTCCAATAGGGGGTAATAGTCACCGCCTTGAATGGCCTGGACCACCTAGTTTTCAACTTTCTAGGAAATAGTTTGAATTTGGAATTGAACAATAACACCTGATCCCCTAGATGAAACTCATGGTGTTGAATCTTCTTGTCAAGAAACTATTTCATCTTCTCTTTGTAGAGTGCTGCATTCTCGAAGAAATAGAACTAGATTCATCAACTCATAAGGCTCTTTCTGAATTTTGCAGTGCCATATCATTCTATGTTTAGCTTTTTCAAGGACCATAAAGCTTTATTCTCTAACTCGACTGAAAAGTGGCAAGCTTTTCCAAAGACCAGTCGGCAAGGGGAAGCTCCAATAGGTGTCTTATATGCAGTCTTATAGGTAGAACATCATTCATCTTTCTAGACCAGTCAGTCTAATTTGCATTAACAGTATTAGCTAGGATGTTCTTGATTTCCCGATTCAACACCTCTACTGGGCCACTTATTTGAGGATAATATGGGGTTGCCACCTTGTGCTTCACTCCATATTTTAAAAGAAAGTTCTCAAAGGATTTGTTATAGAAATGAGATCCACCATCACTTATTATACACCTTGGAGTGCCGAACGTGTGAAGATGTTTTTATTGAGGAAGGGTATCACACACTTTGCTTCATTGTTGGGTAATGCTATGGCCTCAACCCATTTGGACACATAATCCACCGCTACCAAAATATACTGTCATGACCCAACCATAGATCCCAGACATAACACGGGACCTAGAACCACGAATGACTCCAAGCTAACCCATGACACATGCATAATCTAATAATAAGCATGTAGCTAAGAGGAAGTAAATCATGAACATATCGTAATAGGAAACATAAGATAACGTAAAACGTCAAACCTGAGATAAGTCAACTGATGAAATCTATACATCAAGTCTGAAAGCCTCTACTCAAAGATATGCTAATGGGACAAAATTCTCAACTAGCTCTACTAAATCTGAAAACTGAAATGACATAAAAAGGACAAGAATCAAAACTGATGTCCACAAATGATAAGCACTCACCAAAACTGTGCTGAATCTGCGGCAAGATTGAATCTAGCGACAGGGCTGAGACTGATCACCCAAACTTATATCATAAGATGTTAAAGCACTAAAACATGCGATCGACACTTTGAATGTACTGAGTATGTAGGATAAGTATAACATGGGAGTAAGGGAAACATGCTAAAAATCGTAATTGTGATATAGTCATAAATCATGAGTTGTTCATCATAAACTGAAGCATAGTGACCCAAGGTTTTGAAAGAAGAATCATAAATCTTAACATATTTGAAATCATAAGGAAAGCTCATAAATTGATCAATGGGTCTAGTATACTATAAATTGTGATATCGTAAATCCCTGAACATGAACAACTTAAAACATGAGGAACAATGAGAGATTCTCATAATCGACATACTCCAAGTGAGCATACATGGAGCCCAACTTGTAACCCTAGCTGGGAGGTGTGTTCATACCTTGACAAGGGTATGAACTATGAAGGCATGATATTACTCATGAACCTAGTAGCGTAAGGAAGACACTCTCAACTGGTGAGGACTCCTTAGGCTGGAGGAAAGGGAGACACTCTCTATTGGTGAGGACCCCTTATCCTACGGTGGCACATAGTTTTGAGACCTGACTGCGCTAAACCCCGGCCTACTCGGTGTTAAATACTACTCCTAAAATCATACATAGTGCTCATATCATAATCACGAAACATAGATTTTGCATGGGATAGTTTAAAATAACATGATATATTCATAAATTGCTTGATATACATGAACTAGCCATGAAAATAATTGCTGAAAATTACAACCGTGGTACGTAGCTTGAAATTCATAAAATTCATGCATACTTGAATAAATTATCATAACTTGAAAGTAGAGATTCATGAGATTTTTTCTAGTGAAATCATGCAATCATAATCATAAATCATAGATAGGATCATGAGAAAATCAAATTCACGAGAGATTCATAGAGTTTTGCATAAAAAGGGCCTAACTCTAGAAATTCATCAAAATCATAATTGGAGACTTGAAGGATTTGAATTCATGAAATTGAACTTGAGATTGGGCATGAGGGTGGAAGAAATACCCCATTAATAACCCCACATACCTGAGCTTTGATGAATTCTTTGTTATACTTGAGACCAAGAGAGTTGAGAAGAAGAACCCTAGTTGCTTGAGAGCCTTGAGAGGTTTGATCTTCGATCTACGGTGTTGAAAGGAATGAGGGTTTAGGCATAGTTTAACCCAAATAACCCTCTTATGAAATCCAAAATGACCTGGTTTAGGAGTTAAAAGCATAAAAAATTACAAAAATATCCTTAGAAACTCATATTAAAAATCTGCCCAACAGTGACCACAACTCATACAACGTTCCGTTTGTCCTTCCAATTACTCGTATCTTTTCCCATGGTCACCTGAACCTGCCTGGAATAGTTCTCTGAATCTCGTCCAACGATCCATCCAACAGCCTGTCCTATCATCCTAAGACCCGTCCCTTGAGTCGTTGATTCTGGGACATGAAAACTCAATATGCCTACCACGAGTCTGACCACGACTCATGGTATCATCCAATGAGTCATTCTTGGGCTCATCCTGAGGAAAATGTCCTATTTCTCTACTGGTTCATACTCCATATTTAGGGTAAAGTCTTAGGGACTTTTGGGGTGTTACATTATCTTTCTCTTACGAACATTTGTCCTCAAATGGAGACTAACAATGCAGAAGAGATAGGGAAAGAACTGCAGTCCTAGAACTGAAAGCTAAACATTGAATATTGATAGAGTGACTGACTTTGAAATGAGATACACATAGTGAACTGAATTTATGAATCATACATGCATATTAAGACATGAAAGGAACTGAGAGACATGAAACTTACATACATACGGATAAAGTACTAAGGAGGAAACAAGTACCTCATATTAAAACTGAGATGGAAGGAAAGAGGTGAGGGTACTTTTCCATCATATATATTTCGTCTTCCCAAGTAGATCCTTCAACAAATTGATTTCTCTATAAATTCTTCACAGAAGCTACCTCTTTGTTCCTCAACTTGTGAACCTGATGATCAGTCAAAACTCACACTTTCTAAATTGAGCATATATCTAGCAATCCTTGAGAGTCTTTATCACCATTCTTGAATGAGCGGCATGCTCCTCCTTGCTCCGAGAGTATATAAGGATGTCATCAATAAACACAATCACAAACATATCCAAATATGTCTTGAACACCCTATTCATCAAGTCCATAAAAGATGCAGGAGCATTCATTAGTTAAAAAGACATTACTAAAAACTCATAATGACCATACTGCGTCCTTAAGGCTGTCTTTGGAATGTCACTCTCCCACAACCTGAGCTGATGGTATCCGGATATGATATCTATCTTTGAAAAGCACTTGGCGCCCTAAAGATGGTCAAAAAAATCATCAGTCCTAGGTAGAGGATACCTATTCTTGACGGTGACCTTATTCAGTTGCCGATAATCAATAGACATACAAAGAGAACCATCTTTCTTTCAGACAAAAAGAATAGGAGCACCCCATGGGGACTTGCTCAGTCTAATGAAACCCGTATCTAACAGGTCCTTAAACTGCTCCTTCAACTCCTTTGGCTCGGATGGGGCCATTCTATAAGGAGAAATAGATATAGGCTTCATATCAGAAAGAAGGTCAATACAAAAATCAATCTCCCACTGCCGAGGGATTCCCAGTAGATTATCTAGGAAAGCTTGTGGATACTCACATAATACTGGGACTGACTGGATAGTCGGGGTCTCAGACTCAACATCCTTAACCCTAACTAGATGGTATACACAACCCTTAGAAATCATCTTCCTAGCCTAAATATAGGAAATAAAATGACCTACAAGCACGACTGAACTACCATTCCACTTTAAAACTGACTCACCCGGAAAGCGGAACAGCACCGCACGGGTCCTGCAATTAACAGAAGCATAACATGCATACGACCAATCCATGTTGAGAATAATATCAAAGTCAGTCATGGCTAACTCTACTAGGTCTGCAGTGGTGACTTTCTACAATACTTTGACTGGGCAACTTCTATACCACCGCCTAGCTACAACTGAATCACCAACGGGAGTAGAGACTTAGAATGGTTCTGATAGAATTTCAGGACTAACTCTAAAGCTACTAGCAATATAAGGTGTCACAAAAGAAAAGGTAGCCCCCGGGTCTAACAAAACATAAACATCAAGTTGAAACACTCGTAACATACCAGTAACCATATCTGGCGAAGTCTCCTACTCCTGACGCGAGGAAAGGGCATAGAATCTATTTTGGCGCTGCCCGCAGCCTCTACTAGTGGATGTCCCTTGTGGAGCTGAGCGTGCTGGAGCTGCTGCTGACCTGGTAGTTTGTGCACGACCTCTATCATCACCCTGTCTAGTTAATGGATACTCTCGGCGTATGTGGCTAGATCTACCGCACCCATAACAGATATTTGAGCCGAGCAAGCACTCCCCAACATAACTATTGTCACACTTCCTGTGGGCTGGAAATGTGCGCTCTGACTGTATGACCCTCTAGTCCCTCGAACTTGAGGCCCTACTCGTCGGATCAACCTTGCGTCTGGATGGAGCACTGGCTGATGATGGTGCTGGGGCTAGTGACCTTTGCTGAATCTAAGGGCGATGACCACCGCCGGATCTCTGCTCAGTGAACCCATAGTTGTCTATCTGGGCCCTTTTGGCCTCTCTCTCCCTCATATGCACTGCCTCCATATATTGGGCGTATAATACTATCCGAGGGAAATCCATATCTTGGTGGAACATAGCGATCCTGCAATCTTTGTCCAAATAGTCCGCCACTCCATGTATGAACCTACTCACCCGAGCCCTCTGGTCAGCCACTAACTCTGGGGCGTATCTAGACAAACGGTTGAAATCCAAAGCATACTCTTGAACCATCATCTTCCCTTGCTTAAGATTCACAAACTCAACTGCCTTCAACTGCCTCATATCTCGAGGGAAAAACCAGTCTAGAAAAGCAATGTGAAACTCCTCCCAATTGATAGGGCCTTCTCCGCCTGCCCTACTATCCTCCCACTGTTGGAACCAAATGTGTATGACCCCCTTCAACTGATATGAAGCCAACTCAGCACACTCTACTCCATTCACCCACATCACTTGGGTGATCTTCACAATCTCATAGATAAACTCATGTGGATCCTCATCCACCTTGGACCCAAGAAACTTTGGTGGGTTCATCCTTAAGAAATCTCTAACTCATTTTACCGTCGCATTCCCATTCTACGGGACATGCGCCACTGCCTGCTGGTTGTCCTAGGCAGTAATGGCCTACGCTAGCATCTGAATGGCTGCCCAAAATTGAGCATGGGCAACTGACTCCAGTGCATGGTGCTCCTGGATTGGTGGGGCTTGTTGGTTCCCGTCTCCATTTCCATCCTCATGGTCGTTTACATTTCCATTCCTTCTACCATTAACTCTACGGGGAGCCACAATTCTACAATCGCGAATAGCACGAGTTAGAAGGATAGGAAGACATTTCATCTCATGAAACAGATCATGAAAGAAGGGAACATTTCCTAAATGTCTCGTAGCCTTTTCATCATAAGTGTGGCGCGCTTCACACCCATGAAAAAGACTCTACTTAATGCAACTTTCAGATACCCTAGGAAACTTTAAACCTATTGCTATTATACCAAGTTTGTCACGACCGGAACGTAGACCTGGACCGTAACATGGGACAAGGATCTCCGAGAGACTCCAAGTCGACCTAAGGCATGAACATACATCTAACTCAATCAAATAAAGCGTAATACTCAAAATAATAACATAAAAAAAGCTTAATCATGACATAACATAGAAAACAAAATGCACTTCATACATGACAGTTGAATACTACACATAGTCTGAAAGCCTTTAACATATCTGAGGGGTTGATGGGACAACACCCCCAATTAACCCGACAAGTCTGGAAAACTGAATATAAAGTAAAATTGATAACAATTGATCTTCGAGAGATGAGGACTCACCAATGGACTGGATGCTAATTCAGGGAACGAGCTAATGATGGTGCTGGGTATGAAGATCAGAGCATGTATCATGAAATGATACAACATAAAGTATACGGTCAGTACGTGGAATGTACCTAGTATGTAAGGTAAGTAAAACAGACATTTAAAATACATAAAAGTTTATAAGAGTAGGAAAACATGCTCATAACATAAATATCATAATTGAACATAAGACTCAAGGTTTTCAAAACATTCGTAAATCGGTCATAATCATAATAATAGGAGAAAAGCTTCATTAAATGTAACTTGAGCCAAAATAATATGAATATAGCCATGCATAGATCATGAGGAACAATGGGATGGTGGGAGGACTCGTCATAACCGACACCATCATGGTAGAGCCTTACATGATGCCCTAACTATCTCACTCAAGTGGGCAGAGTCGTCCCAGGCCTTCTAGGCAAGGGAGATGCAGTATGTGAGTTCACGAAAGAGGGGATCCATTGACATTGTAATGTACCAATATAAACCTATAGTGGCACATAGTTATGAGACACCGACATAGTCCTGTGAACACCGGGCTACTCGGTGCTAGACACTGCTCCAAAACATGCACATTAGGCTCGTATGTAAATCATAAAAATCATTCAAGAGATTCATGGCCAATTAAGCATTAACATCGTTGATCCCCATTTGCATACATGTTTAGCCATGAATCAAGGGCTCATGAATTGGCCAGTGTCATAAATCTATCAATCATGAAATACATATCATAAATCATAAATCATATTTGAGCATGTGGACATTTCCCAATACTTTAACATGCTTGAAAATACTCAATTCCCTTAAAAACATGATTATAAACATGGGTAACTTGAAAAGATGCTTGCAATCAATAATCTCTCTTCATACATGAACATTTAATATAAATCTCAACTTTCATAAACTTCTCGTAAATAGAAATTTAAATTTATAAAGCTTGAAACATGATTTTAATGGAAAACAACATTAAACTTGCCCATGATTCATAATTCAATAATAAAAACTCATTTAGATCATACCCATGTTGAGAATTAGGAACTTCTTGCATTGGGTTAAAACCCCATTGAATCAACATAGGAATTTTCATGATTTAGAGAGAGATTGGCCATGGGTTTGAACGGATTAACCCATTCATAACCCCACATAAGTGGGAAGATCTGATTTTACCACTCCTAAGCCCCTTCAAAATGCATGCAAATGTGAATGAGCCTAGGATAGATTTTCCCTCATAAAACACTGCATTTCTAGCATTAAACGATGTAGTTTAGGACCCTAGTACTTAGGAACGATGAAAATACCCTTAATGAATTTCCTAAAAATTCGGCACTGCCAGTGACAACGACCGATCCTACAGGTCGTGCCTTGATATCACGACTCATAGTATACGTCCATTCATCTCCTACCAAATCTTAACTTCTCAGATTCTAATCCCACGACTCGACAGGACGAGTCGTTAAAACAAGGTATGGTCCATTGAATCTTCCCCTTACTTCCACCTATCGACCTGCTCCTGGACTTCCCCACGAGCCATACAAGGACTCATGCCTACTTCAAACGAATCGTGGTTTCCATCCGTCACCTTGCATGGAGATTTCTCTTGCTCCTTCCCACAATTACATACCATGATTCACTTCCTCCTAGACTAAGGACCAGTCTCACCACTAATGGGCCCGCAAGTGTACGGGTCGTGCAAGTAATATAGTGGCCCTTTCTAAGAGCCGGATGTCGAACCCACAGGGACTGGACCAGTTCAGCTAACTATCTAGTTCAAGTGTGATATTAACCTCTGCAAGTGTTGATTATAAAAGTTTTTGATAGAGTTTAATTAAGTCTAAATGTGGTCAAGAAATACTCTGAATTCATTCAAGGAGCATCATAGAGTTAAAGCCGGATAATCATGCGATACTACGATTTGCAATGGTCTAAGTATGAAACTATCAATTGTCATCTCACATAATTAGAATTGCATGTTAATGGTCTTCCGAACCTCTAAACACGACAAACTAGCCTCACTACTACATTGTGAGCGAGGATGCTAATTCTAGTTATTGTCATCTCACATAATTAGAATTGCATGTTAATGGTCTTCCGAACCTCTAAACACGACAAACTAGCCTCACTACTACATTGTGAGCGAGATGCTAATTCTAGTTCGTGGCAATTCAATTACGTGGATATGGTTTTTGGGGTTATGCCATTGATAAGGGTACGTTCGTACCTCCAACCATTTAACCAAACTTAGCTTCACAACTACTTCTGCGAGTGGTGGAGTGACAAATCTAAGCCGGTGTCTTTCTCTCTTCCCATTTTATCAACCAAGAAAGGTATTAGGTATACTTCTATGCTAACAACAAAATATTATCAAAAGACAAGAACTTGCTTCCTACATTCTTATGTTCTTCCCTAGGTTTGCTTTCTCAAGCATTTGCCTAAGTTTAATGTGTGTGTTTTCATGGTGATCAAAGATAAAAAAATTAAAAAAATTAAAAAAATTAAAAAAATTAAAAAAATTAAAAAAATTAAAAACTTAATTCCAAAGCAAATCCGTAAAAACACACTCATAACTCATGGCTTCAACCCTAGCAGAAGGGTTCTAGCCATTCAAGTTCGTAAAATTACAAGAAAACATTGTTAAAGTAACATACTTACAAGAATTGCAGAGGAGAAGATGAAATTGATGAACCCTAGGTGAGTTCTCTTCCCACTTCTCCCTTCACTCCTAGGTGGGTTTAGAATAAATCATGACAAAATGATTTAGGAGCTAAGGACCTATTTATATAATGAGAATTGCATGTACAATATCTGTCGTGGAATGGCTCCGTGTCACGGAGTGTATCACAGAGCACTACCTCCGTGACACGGAGGTAACGCCGGATGCACAATCGAAATCGCCTTAAGATGACAATAGGCCGAGGCTTGCCGCAATGGCTGGCGGCAGCCTGCCTGTGCAGCGCGATGGCATGCGTGACAAGGCGCTGGCACGCGGGTCGCCTGGCGTGGCACGGCGCTAGCGCAAGAGGGTACCTGCTCGCTGCCTTCCTCTCGCGCCCGGCATTGGCGCAAGCGGTGCTGGGCGCGGCACACGCACAGCGTGGCACGCTGCCTGGCGCGGCCAGCCTTGCCAAGGCATGGTTCCTTGCCGACTTTTGTAATTCGCTTCCGACTCCATTCCTCTCCTTCACCAACTCATACATTAGTTCCTCACTCATTTTTAAATCTACAAAAACAAGGACTAATCATGTTTGTTATACATATATTCACATTTATATAAAATAACATGAAAATGTATATAAATAATTAGATAAACAAGACTAATTCGAGTTATAGCAGCACTTGGGCATGCAATTATGCCCAAGATCACAACCCCACACTTAAAGTCTTGTTCGTCCTCGAACAAACCTTTACATCTCATGCACATGAAGACTCACACATAGCTAATTTAGCAAGACAATTCAAGCTACGGCTACAATGACTGTTTAAGATAGCAAGCTAAAAGTAGAGCATGCATGATTTAATCATTGAAATGAAATACAACTATGTTAAGACTTCCTAACTCAAGAGTCGACTCTCAATATTAGCAAAGTCATGCAAATCAATCGATCAAGACATCCGACATGAATGTCATTCCTCATCAAACATGTGCCTCACAACAAGAGAGTTACCCATTTTTTACTCACAAATTTTCAAATCACAACAGTATGGGTATATGAATAAAATTAGCTGCTCTCTCAAAGAATTCACATGCATCATGTAGTGACCCATAAGCTTGCCCTTAGTGTTTTACTCCAACACTAAGTGATGTATGAACATAAGATCAAGTAGGACTTAAGGTTATAATGTGAGCTAAGGGACGGGTAGGTACTATTCTGCCAGTAATAGTAGCTATCTTCCCCAAGCGTTTTTAATACATCCCACATTCATTAAGGACATCTCTTTTCTTACATCCTCCTCATTCTTTTCAATCTTGAAATTTTTTTATTTTTTTATTTTCTTCTTGTTCCCATTTCTTTAAGCAGACTCAGCTTAGTAGTAAGGAGTACTTACGCAACTTTTTCATTCATTTATTTTCTTAATTCTACCAGTAATCAAGCATTTTCAAAAACACGTGCACCCTTGGTCTTCATCTTTTACAACAGCCGTTTTTCCTTCTTTTTCATAAGCCACTCCTTCACTCTTTGAGTTTTTCACTAAGAGCTAGGGAGTTTTGATCCAATTCAAGGCTAATGAAAGAAAAGAAAGGATTAAGCTTATGTTGTAGCTATCAAAGAATAGGCTTAAGGCTCAATGGGCTCACTAGGATTCAAACATTCAAGGTAGGTAAAATGAGGGATAACAGTTAGGTTCATTCAAAGAAATGCCTAAATCATCTCCTACAATTCACATCCTTCATTTCATTTTATATACACACCTGGCAAGTTCTAGACAATCCACAATAGCACTAATATCTAAAACCTGCGCTCTCAGCACATGCTCAATCAAAGACACATTCAGCAGACTCTTACTCAGCTAATCACAAGAATTAAAAACTAAGTTTCAATCATATATCGAGTCAAACGCCAAGAGCCTAGGTGTAACAAACATAGGTATACTACTGGCATGCTTCAACACTAAACATACTTTCATCTTACAATCATTTATAGCACATAACAAGAACATCAAGCCATCAATTAGCTACGGGCTTCAAAACCAAAATCTATTGACTAATTTTCCTCAAGACGGTCGTCAACCATCCATCGTTGGAAATAGTCTCTAACTATGACTAAAAACACTATATACAGACAAAGAAAATTTTTATTCGTCGGTTGAAAGACCCCGTCGAAAAAGAACTGAAAAGAAACTAACGGTGATGAAGTCATGCTTGACTAAAAAATTTTTCGAATATTTCTCACAAGCATTACATTCACCAAAATCATTAAGCACAAAATTTTTGAAATTTTTCCTCACCCCACACTTAAATCATGCTATGTCCTCATAGCATCAAATTAATATTCAAAAGGATGAGAAATACCCTGGTTTCTATGCCTAGCTAACAACATTCTTTCTTCAAGTTTTCAGGTGGGTGTTTGACCCTACACTTCTTCTATTCCCATGCTTTTTAGCTTCCTCCACGGGTACTCAGATTTCGTTCCATCTAGCTGACCTTCACTACCCAAATATGTAGAAAATAACAAAATCAACACCAACAAAAAAAATCATAATTTGTAATTTTGTGGTACCCTTTGGGTTGCTTCCTGCCAGCCGCCTTATTTTACGTCAGCGGCACGACATGGACTATCCTTTTAGGACATCCTCATACCTGGGTTCCTGTTCGAGAACCATCTCCTTTTCTTTTGATTTTTAGATGAAAAAGCCTCCACTCTGTTCCTCTCTTCCTCCAACTTTTCACACTCTGAACGCCATCGTAGACTCGGGCTGAACACTTGTCATTACCTATGGCCATGGACCCGTGGAATCCTCCACCCCACACTATCCTCCGACAACACACTAACCTGACAAAGGTTTCTGTAGTGTGTGGATGGGTTCATTTCTTGGTACTGAAGAGTTCTTCTTCATCCTCGAATTCCTCATTTTCAGGGTCCCTGCTTCAAGTCAATCACTGATCCTCTCGACAAGAATGGCTGTCCCAAGATTAAGTGTACCTGGTCATCAACATGAAAATCTAAGATAATAAAATCAGCAAGTATAATAAACTTACCCACTTTGATGAGAAGGTCCTCTATTATGCCATCAGGTGTCACTCGCGACTTATCTGCCAGCTGCAGCATCAACCTTGTTGGCCTCGATTTTTCCAATCCTAGGTGGTGTTAAACAAAGATAGGGGCATTAGATTAATCGCGCTCTAAATCACACAAAGCTCATATAACCTTTTAGCTTTGCCAATTTGTATGGGAGGGTAAAACCCCTGGGTCTTTGAGCTTCTTCGGAATCTTGCTCAATACCCAGTGATCGCACTCCTAGTCAGTGCTACCGTCTGACATCCACCAATCCGACTTTGTTCGCCATCACGTCTTTCTACATTATACTTGGCATTCTCCAAAACATCAATAAGAGGATAAATTTATGTGAAGCCTGAAACTCTGCAACTCCTTTTTTAAAGCATTCCTCCTCCTTTGCCTCTTTCTGGAATCTCTAAGGGAATGGTGGTGGTGGTCTTTTGTGTCGGTTGCAATGATGATTGTGCATTTTGTTGCCCAGCACTCTGATTTTATCACTTGTCAGTGGATGGTCCTGGTCTAACCAACTCCAGCTGCACCTCCTTTCTTCTCTTTTTGGCACTGCATCAGCTAATTGCTTGCCGCTTCTCACTGATGGCATTGACCTGCCGGGGGTTAGATCTGTGTCGCTATAATCCCCTGCGATCTCATGTTTTGAGCAGCTGCTATCTCGACCCATTTGTTTATAGATTGCAGGTGGCCACTTGCTGATCTCTTAAGTCTGCTACCATCTAGTCGATTTTCGCTAACTGAGTCTGGGTCTCCATGATTTTCTGCAATGTTTCCTCAATGCTGCTGCTCCTCAACTGGCCATCATTCTCATTTCTATTTTGTTGATACTGCTAGCTGTTGAGGTTGCTGATAACTTTGCTTTGGTTTCCACCCCAAGAAAAATTGGGTGGCCCTGCCAATTTCTGCTGTAGCTGTTTCCAACATTCTGATTGTTTCTTTACACATTCCCAACAAAATTGACTGATTTCCAGATTGGTTCCATAAGATTCTGCATTTTGCCCATTATTTCCACAAATTTCTACACCAATCTCTGAGCTTGCTGAATCAGAGGAATCCCTGGCCTCATGATATTCCATACTGGTTTATTGGAACTGAGTCATCATCTGATGCTGAACGAAGCTAACTGTGCCACAAAGGCATTCATACCCTCTCTACCTCTATCAACCCTGATCTCTTTCCTTCCCCTGGATGACTCACTGTTCCACTCTGATTTCCTTGAGCAATTCTATTCAACAAAGTATACGCCTCATCATAAGTCTTCTATAAGGCTTGCCTACCCGATGCAGAGTCTAGTAATATTTTCGTGTGATGGTCTAGTTATACTTTTTACAAAGGTATGAGCCAGCAATTCATTCGATTGCTGGTGATAGGGACAGTCTCTCAATAATGACTTGAATCTTTCCCAAGCCAAATATAAATTCTCATCGTGCTTCTGCTTGAAACTCAGTATTTAACTTCTCAACTTTGCAGTCTTGCCTGAAGGAAAGAATCTGATAAGGAACTTTTTTGCCAAATCATTCCACGAAGTTATAGTGTTCGTGTCAGCTTTCAACCACTTTGCCTCTCTAACAATGAAAATGGGAAGAGGTAAGTCGGACATAATCTGTGGACGTGGGGTGGGGACAAGCGTGTCACTAATCTCCCAAGAAAGTTCCTAGAAGTGCTGCTGGGGTCCTATGTGCCATCCTGTTAGAATTGACCACTAAATGAAACAGCTGCACCATGTTCTGCTTCAATTAAAAGTTCCCTCCAGGATCCGGTTTACGGATACTAGAGTTCACATTAGTCGCTTGTGGGATTGCCACTTCTCGAACTGGTCTGGCTGCCATTGCTTCCGGTGACAATTGTGCTTGTCCTGTGGGTGGTTGTTGTTGTACCTTTTCTTGAAGTCTTTCAGCTTTTTCTCATGAGCTACTCTCCTTTGCAAATGGATTTGACGTTCAGGTTCAAGCAACGGTTCCACAAGCTCCTTATTCCTAGCCAGCTCGGCAAGACAACCTTTCACCTGCAATAAGTCAGACTAAGACAAAGTTTCTCAAAACTTAGGGAAATTTAAAATCACACAAAAAATAGTATCTAAACTTCACCGAGTCCCCGGCAATGGCGCCAAACCGATAGTGCGTACGGGTCATGCAGTAATATAGTGGTCCCCTTTTCTAAGAGCCAGATGTCGAACCCATTGTGACTGGACCACCCGCCAACTGTCTAGTTCAAGTGTGATATTAACTTCCGCAAGTGTTTATTATAAAAGTTTTTGATAGAGTTTAGTTAAGTCTAAATGTGGTCAATGAAATACTCTGAATTCATCTCAAGGAGCAATATAGAGTTAAAGCCGATAATCATGATACTACGATTTGCAATGGTTTAAGTATGAAACTATCACTATGTCGTCTTACATAATTAGAATTGCATGTTCATGGTCTTCCGAACCTATAAACACGACAAACTAGCCTCACTACTACATTGTGAGCGAGGATGCTAATTCTAGCTCAGGGCAATTAATCATGTGGATGTGGTTTATGGGGTTATGCCATTGATAAGGGTACTTTCGTACCTCCAACCATTTAACCAAACTTAGCTTCACAACTACTTGCGAGTGGTGGAGTGGACAAATCTAAGCCGGTGTCTTTCTCTTCCAATTTTATCAACCAAGCAAGGTTTGGTATATTTGTATCCTAACCACAAAATCTTATAAAAACACAGAACTTGCTTCCTACATTCTTATGTTCTTCCCTAGGTTTGCTTTCTCAAGCATTTGCCTAAGTTTAATGTGTGTGTTTTCATGGTGATCAAAGATAAAAAAATTAAAAAAATTAAAAAAATTAAAAAAATTAAAAAAATTAAAAAAATTAAAAACTTAATTCCAAAGCAAATTCGTAAAAGCACACTATAACTCATGGCTTCAACCCTAGCGGAAGGGTTCTAGCCATTTAAGTTCGTAAAATTACAAGAAAACATTGTTAAAGTAACATAAGATTACAAGAAAGTGATAGAGGAGAAGATGAAATTGATGAACCCTAGGTGAGTTCGTTCTCCCACTTCTCCCTTCACTCCTAGGTGGTTTTCAGAATAAAATCGTGACAAAATGATTTTAGGTGCTAAGGGACCTATTTATAGTAAATGAGAATTGTACAAAATTATGCCTGTCATGGAATGGCTCCGTGTCACGGAGTGTATCGCGGAGCACTGCCTCTGTGACACGGAGGTAACGCGGATGCACAATGGAAATCTCCTTATGATGATAATAGGCCGAGGCTTGCCGCGATGGCCGGCGTGGCACGCTGCCTGTGCAGCACGATGGCATGCGTGACACGGCGCTGACGCGCAGGTCACCTGGCATGGCACGGAACTGGCGCATAGGGTGCCTGCCTGCTTGCTGCCTTCCTCTCGCGCCTGGCATTGGCGTGGCAAGGCGCTGGGCGCGGCACATGCACAGCGTGGCACGCTGCCTGGCGCGACCAGCCTTGCCAAGGCATGGTTCCTTGCCGACTTTTGTAATTCGCTTCCGACTCCATTCCTCTACTTCACCAACTAATAGATTAGTTCCTCAAATTCATTTTAAACCTACAAAAACAAGGACTATTCATGTTGGTTAGTACATACATTCATATTTATATAAAATTACATGAAAATGTATATAAATAATTAGATAAACAAGACTAATTCGAGTTATAAAGTAGCACTTGGGCATGCAATTATGCCCAAGATCAACCACCACCACAAATAGTGATGCCCTACATTGCCAGTAGTTTCGGAGTCAATCCCGAAATCCTATCAGAACCCTCTTAGTCTCTACTCCAGTCGGAAACTCAGTTATAGCTGGACGGGTATTTAGAAATTGCTCTTTCACGGTACTTTAGAAATTCACCTCAACAGATTTTGTAAAGCAAGCCATGACAGATATTGATGTTATCTTCGGAATGGATACACTACATGCATGTTATGCCTCTGTAAATTGTAGAACCCGGGCGGTAGAGCTCTTATTTCTAGGTGAGCCAGTCCTAGAGTGGAAAGGTAGTTCAGTTATGCCTGTAGGTCATTTCATCTCCTACCTTAAGGCCAGAAAGATGATTTCTAAGGGTTGGGTGTACCACCTAGATAGGGTTAAGGATTCCACATCCGAAACACCGACTATCCAGTTAGTTCCTGTAGTGTGCGAATACCCAGTAGTGTTTTCGGATGATTTACTAGGGATTCCTCCCGAGTGGGAGATCAACTTTGGTATTGACCTTCTTCCCGATACGCAACCTATATATATTCCTCCTTACAAATTGTCCACAACTGAGTTAAAGGAGTTGAAGGAGAAGTTGAAGGATCTCTTAGACAAGGGTTTCATCAGACCAAGCAAATCCTCGTGGGGTGCACCAATCCTATTTGTCTGAAAGAAGTATGGTTCCCTTCAGATGTGCATCGATTATCGGTAATTGAATAATTTCACAATTAAGAATAGGTATCCTCTCCCCAGGATTGATAATTTGTTTGACTAGCTTCAGGGTACTAAGTGCTTTTTGAAGATAGACCTCAGATCCGGGTATCATCAACTTAGAGTTAGAGAGAGTGATATTCTGAAGATTGCCTTTAGGACTCGATATGGTCATTATGAGTTTGTAGTGATGTCTTTTGGACTAACAAACGCTCCTACAACTTTTATGGATTTTATGAATAGGGTATTCGAGTCATATTTGGATATGTTCGTGACTGTGTTTATAGATGGTATTCTCATATATTCTCAGAGTGAGGAGGAACATGATGCTCATTTGAGGGTGGTGCTACAAACTCTTAAGGATCACAATGTGTATGCTAAGTTTAGCAAATGTGAGTTTTGGTTGAACTCAGTGGCATTTTTGGGTCATGTGGTGTCAAGTGAGGGTGTATAGGTGGACTCTCAAAAGATAGAAACGGTGAAGAATTGGCCTAGACCAGTGAAATCCTTTGTGTATCAAGAGTTTCTTGGGTTTGCTGGTTATTATCGGAGATTTGTTGAGGGGTTTTCATCCATTGTAGCCCCATTGACTAAATTTACCCAGAAGAAAGTGAAGTTTCAATGGTCGGAGGCTTGTGAGAAGAGCTTCCAAGAGTTGAAGACTCGACTCACCTCAGCACCAGTGTTGACCATACCTAAGCGTATTGATGGGTTTGTGGTATATTGTGACACCTTGAGAATCGGCCTTGGTTGTGTGCTAATGCAGCACAATAAGGTTATAGTCTATGCTTCCAGGCAGCTGAAGGTCCATGAAAAGAACTATCCGACTCATGATCTCGAATTGGCGGCGGTGGTATTTGCCTTGAATATTTGGAGACACTATCTGTACGGGGTCCACATGGATGTGTTTATGGACCATGAAAGCCTACAATACGTGTTCACCCAAAAGGATCTAAATCTACATTAGAGAAGGTGGTTGGAACTTCTTAAGGATTATGATATGAGTGTCCTTTATCATCTAAGAAAAGCAAATATGGTGGCAGATGCTCTTAGCAGGCTTTCTATGGAGAGTGTATCTCATGTAGATGAGGAAAGAAAGAGTTAGTGTTATATCCTGAAAGCCCAAAGATCAAACCCAAGAGTTGAAATGGAGAAAATGGGATTTTCTGCACAAAGTCACAAAACTAGTCTTCTTGTGACCCATTAGGTTGACCATGAGTCGTTAAGTGACTCATTGTGAGGATTCCCCACGAACATGACCACGAGTCATAGTCAGCCTCCATGACTCATTGAGTTAGTCGTGGTCAAGGGCTAATGAAAGGTGAAGGTTGAGTTCGCAGTGTTCCCTATGAATGGACACAACGAGTCATGGTCAGATGCCATGATTCGTTAGGTTAGTCGTGGTCATCTGTTGGTTAAATACTTGAGGTTTTTGGGCAGTGGTGGTAACGAGTGGTGACCACGACTCGTGGTCACCAATAACGGGTCGTTAGGTCCCTTGTGGGGACTCCTTGAGAAAAAGTGGTAGTGGACATCACGACAGCAGATGATGACTCATTTCTTTGGTAACGACTCATCTAGTCCCACGTGGGGACTGATGTCATCCAAATTACACCTCGTAATTGAGATATAAAGCAATCGATGTCAAATAAAGAACCCAACTAGAGGTTGAGGTCAATACCACATGGAATATGGAAAGAACTTAAGTTAATGCGAATAGTTGTTACTATCGAGTTATTTATTTCCTAAGGGGGAAAGAAATAGAATAATAAACAAAAGTAAAACTACTAAATCCTTAGATCAAATTCGGTTTGTATTCAATTAATGACTTGACTAGGATTGCGTTCCCCAAGATTTCATAACCACAAGGCGTGTACACTAGTGATCTATTCCGGTGTTTAACATGCAATATCGGTAAGTAAGGTTCACCTAAATGGTTGGTCCCCTATCTAGATGAATATCACCATACAACTTTGTCCGTATACGGGTGTATGTTTAATTAACTCTTACACTTAATATCGGATTAGCTATCCCCGAACAACTTCAAGCTATTAGATGAGGGTTGATAGCCTCAAATATATGTTGTTAATCCCTTTTCCCATTTATTACCTCCTTGGCCCGGTAAGTAAGAATAACGCAAGTCCTAACGTTTGCAACCGTCAAGAATCAATTAAAACAAAGGGAAAAATAATATATGCATTAAACTTCGTTCAAGAATAACTATGTATTTTACCTATGTGTGTTAATTAATCTTGGTTCCCAAAACCCTAGCTATGAGTTTAGCTACTCATGCTTGTATAATAAAAATCACAAAAAATATTGAATAAATCATAATTGCAACTTATAAATTATCGTTGAAGAAAAATCAAGTAGATTGAATAAAACTTCAAAATTGATGAATAAATTCCAATGTATCTTTTGATCCTCAAATTCAAGAACAAAATTATAAACCTTGTTTCTTGTCTCAAGAATAATCGTATAACACCAAAATCCTACGTGAAAAAATAATAATAATAAACTCTTCTATGAAAATAAACCTAAACTGTGTATTTTAGTTCCAAGAAAACCTTTTCCTAACTAAAACTGGAAAGTAGGTCGTTAGTGACCACGGGCTTGGTGACGATTCTTTGGGACCTCTGACGAGTCATGCCTTGCTAAAAATAGTCGTCCTCAGCATCGTACTCAGTTGTGGCAATGGGTCACCTAACGACTCGTTGTGCCTGGGCACGAGTCGTTAGGCCCCTCGTGGTCTAACTCCTTCAAAATTACAGTGCACCTCACGGTTGGTTCCAGTGATCTTCAAATGAGTCGTTTAGTCAACTAATGACTCGTTAAGTCTGTTGTCATCTCACTGGTCACTTTGTCAATAATTTCTCTCCCAGTCTTCATGACTAGCTTCACGACTGTTACCAGATGTAACGAGTCGTTCCCTCAACTCGTCAGGGACACTATCTCTGCTTCTTCAAACTTCAATAATTGCCCATGCCTTCAGCAACGAGTCGTGCTTCTTTCCAACGACTCGTGAAGTGCCTTGTCGTCACCCCTTCAGTTGTTTTTAGAATAAATTTGCCCAGTTCACTTCCGAACCTATTTTCCTGTAACATTAAACACAAAACACATTATACCTATATAAACATACCTGGAATGTGCATAATTTCTTGGTTTTAAGCATCAAAAGTGTCGTAAAATCACGGCACATCAACACCCTCAACTTAGAACTTTTGCATGTCCTTAGGAAAAAATAAACTAAACTAAACTAAACTAAACTACTTCGATGCTTCAATTGAAAGAACTCTAGGAAACTTACGGCAGTCACATTCATTCATCAAATCAAAATTTTCTAACCCCTCCCTCAACACATCAACTAAAATAACTATGCATATGCAAAATTTCCAACCATGACATAGAGGAATCAAAACATGGCAAAACACTGTCACTTGAAACCACGCACATAAATCTATAACACCGATCTAGACAATTTAAAGATGATGTTGTTGACCAAATTCTCTCACCTAAAAGAAGTCCCGTACTCACATATGTGTATATGATTATGTCGTTATATTTCTCTTGGTACTAAGTATGATTCACTCGCTCTCATAAAGAAATTCAAACTGTGTGCACGTAATACCACATGCTTGCCTTTACTTTCAATACCTCAATTTTCAGACAAGTAACCAGGATCACTATAGGACTTTCTAGGCTGGAATTAGTAGCTTAACCTTCCTTGGCACTACACAAATCTTGATTCCACTTTTCACCTTTTTTTTCTATTTTCTCCCCTTTTTCTTTCACTTGCTTCTTCTTTTATTTTCAACTACGGATACGGTTTCTCTTTATTCATGCTTTCATTGATTTCATATTTTTCTTTTCTTTCTCTTTGACAATAATTTTTTATTTCTTTCTTTTCTTTTTGTTATGCATAACATATCCGCTTTACCCTTGTCATTGCCCAATTTTCATTCCACACGACTCTTCTTAATCACCCCTATAATAGCCACTCTCAACTTAGGAGATTTGCCTGAGTTGAGGTTCACAATGTCCAAGGAGGGACCAGGGCCAAAATATGTTCATTCTTAATAAAAACAGGAAGGTGAATTGGTGTAAACAAAAAGAAAGGTCAATTTAAGCTCAAACATTTGGATCAAGGGATTTTTACTCACTTTTGGTAGGTCTTTAAAGGCTAAAGTGGACTCATAAATCAAAAAAGGCCTATGATCCTTTCCTAGTTTCCTATCCTCTATCTCGATACAACTGACCAGGAAAGATCTAGATTGACACACACAACCTAATTTAGCTATTAAACCTCACTCACACATAGCACAAGTCAACATCATCACTTCTACTAACTGCCAGTTCAGATACAACCATACAATGGTAAACATGTTCACAATTTCAATGCCATGTAAAGATTCACAAAGGTCATACTTGTCAACTTTCACATACCCATATAAAAAAATTTCGGAGAGGTATCAAATTATCAATCAACAAAAATCAACAATTTAACCTCTTGACTACCGTTAGTTCACCTAACTTTCTTCCAACTGACATAAAAAATATCAAAAAAAACATAAAACCCTAAACATGCCGGTTCTATTAGATATGAAACACCCGAGGGAAAAGATATCCGACAAGAAAAACCCTCGGGTTACATTCAGCAAAAGCATGCACATATATTCCTCCCCACCTCCATCAAGAAAAACATGTGTCTTCATCGACGCATATATATATCTGACAAAACTAGGGAAATAGGAAACATACCTGTGCGACCTAGGTGTTAGCTACCTGGTCTGTGGAGGGTGTAGATACGCCTCCAATGTTATCTCTAACATTACTGGCTTGACCCGGTGCATTTTCAGATCCAATAGAGCGCTTTCCATATCCATGCGCTCTCGTTGCCTCAGTCTCGGCTCTCTATCGAGCCTCCTCTCTCGAGACATGCAGCGCTCTCTCCATCTCACTATGCTCTCATTTTTGCTGACGGAGCAGAGAAGTATCATCTTCAAAAATTGCCTCCTCACGAGGCCTCTTTCCCTTAACATGTGCCACTGGATCCTTCGCGATAAAATAAAAAATTGGTTGTAACTCTTCTTCAAACTCATCATCTATCACAGGAATAACCAGTGGAGGTACAATAGCTACCTGTCATGCGGCAAAGTCCCGCACCTCGGCTCTGAGCGCTCCTAACTCTGAGTACCATTTTGACAACTCAGGCTCCTGTAACTGTGAAAGGCTCTCCTCCATTTTCTTCTCTAAAGAGTCTAATCGGCCATGCGCAGCACTGGACAATGCCTCCAACTCTTTCGACACCCACAACTTTACCTTCTCCATCAGAACTTTAACCTGTAGAGTCGTGTGTGCCTGCTGCTTTTCAGCCTTAGCTATCTGCCTAGCCATATCAACCAAAAACTCTTGATAAATCGTAACCAGGCCAGCTGTGGTGGCTCATGGAGGAGCAACTAATGGTCTAGGAGTTGCTTCTGTGGATGATGACTCGAGAACATCAGCTGGTGTGGAGGTGTCCGCTGCATCTATAGCCTCAGGCTGGCTACCTATCTCTCTGCCCTCAATGGGCTCAACCGCTAACTCAGTGAACTGTATGGCATCTATTTGCATACCACTGACAATTGCCTCTGCTAATATGGTCGCTCCAGCGGATGCAGCTGCCTGAGTCCTTGCTCTTGTTACTAGGTTTGTGTAATCTAGAATCAACCCGATATCTGTTATCTTCTGGACCACTATTCTCTGGTCTACTGATGGCAACTCTAGCACCTTTAACTCCTGACAGAGTCTATCGATCAGACAAGGAAGGTAATTGTAGTACCGTTATTGATTGACCACTCTCTAATCTCCTCAGCAATGTACCGCGGGAAATCGATGGCATATCCCTCCATTATACTTGGTACCAATGCTGCTCTATCAGGTGAGAGGATGTTATCATTACTGGTTGGTAACAACCTGTGCCTTACCAGTGACCACAAAATTTTTTCCTGAAAGTTGAGTACGGCCTTCTTTATTTGAGACTCTGTGTCGTGCAACCATTCGACCAACGGACCTCTTGTAGCAATGATTCGAGACAACCAACTTTTTGGTCGAACTCGACCGTGTTTATCGGAGCATGATACTCTGGCCCATACAACATCCTGGAAATTGTCCTATCATATATATCTACCGGAGTCTCTCGCACCAACACCTGCATCAAGGCAGGCCTCTTTTTCCAGTCCTGGCCCCCTAATGTCAAACGATGCAATGTGGCCGCATAGGCTGCATAGAATTCTCTGACTAGGCACGGGCTGTAGCTACCTGATGGCTCGGTCAACCACCCGAACATGTACTTTTCAAACACAACTTGTAGCTCTGGAAGGTCTTTCATCCCTATAGTGATCATCCTCATCTCCTCGTATATGCTCCTCTTTTGATTTCCTTTCTCATTAGGAGCAATATCTCTATTATATATGGCCCTCATACCATGATACACCATCTCCGCACGTTCCTTGGTTGCTCGTTTGATGTGTCCGAGGTCTCAGTCAGTTCATTATCATAGTCCCCTCACTGAGCATGTGACTCTTCAACTATCTCTGTGTTTCGCCCAGCTATGGGGGCCTCGGGAGCAAGTGCAGTTGCAGCCCTGACATTATCATCAATACTGCCAGGCGGATCCCTTGCCATTGGAGTGGGAGCATCGGTCAGGGCTGTCGAATTTGAAGTTTGTTGAGCCTAGTGCTGGTTGACTTCCTCACTAACGGCTCCTCAGATATGTCATATTCCTCCTCAGAGCCACTTGACTCTTCGGAGGAGGATGGCTCATCCCGAAGTCTACAGTATGATGCTTGACTTTTCTCAGGTGTTTGTTTCTTTGTCTTACCTTTCCTTGGTGTACCTCTTAGAACCATTGTACCTATGGAAACATTGTTAGCATAACAGATGAGATGAAAGAAAATCATTTTTTAGCTACTACCTAGTGGACCTGACGAGTGACTAAACGAGTCATTGCCAGTGAGGTTGCTCGTTGTCACAAACTAGACTTCCTTCATGTTGCGCCAGTGTACTTGAAAACTTGTTCCAATGAGTCGTTACCAAAGGCAACGAGTCGTTAGGTTAGTCATTAGGTCACTACCTTAGTGATTTAATTGTTCCACTTAGGATGATCTACACAACGAGTCGTTTGGTGATCCAACGACTCGTGATGTAGCTTGTGCTCAAGAGTTTCAATTAACCCATTCATTCATCTTCATCTACAGCTTACAGTTTTAATTCCACAAACCAAAAATCATCACATTCTCAAACCAACCCAGTGTATTCAATCTCAATTTCTTTGTTTAAACCTTCCTAGGGTCATTATCATGATGAGGCAATGATTGAAACAAGTACACATTACTTAAAATAAATTCAATTTCATTCAAAACATGGGTCTGCCAAATTCCTATTTAAATGCAAAGATATTCAAAATTTATAGGGAAGAAGTACTCACAAGATACTTGATCAAAGATGGATGTGCAATCGTGCGTGCGTGCGAATGTTGGGAGTGCAAGGTTGAAGTGTTTTCAATGGGTTTGATAGAAGAAGACGATGAGGGAAATTTGAAGTTTTTGGGTTTAAGTTTAGTTGTGAGAATTTGGAAATTTAAATGAATCAGTTTCGTATTATTAAGTTTAAATCATACCCTAATTCCAACCTGGGTCGGGTCGAATGTCAGTTAATTGAAATACCTGACGACTGCCTAAACGAGTCATTATGTGATGAAATGACTCGTTTTGACCCTTCATTCTTTGACTTGAGTTCAACAAACTTACATGGGACCTAACGAGTCAAGCAATGACTCGTGGTGTCACCCAACGAGTCGTGGCCTGAGTCGTGGTCCTTGGACTAGTGTAGCTTCAAGATGGGTCACATAACGAATCGTTTGGTCTCCCAACGATTCTTTGAGTGAGCCGTTATCACCCTTTTCCTTTTGATTTTGACTTTTATCCAGTGTACATTATGGAGGACCTCACGATTCGTTTCTTAGAGAAACGAATCGTTGAGTCACCCATTGCTCCCCTATTTTTCTACAGTTCTCTTCACGATTTGATCGAACGAGTCGTCAGGTCAAACGACGACTTGTTCTGTGACATTTTGCACCAGAAATGAAGTTCCAAATTTTGGTTCCAACTTCAAATTTTCCATCTTAATCACCTGCAACCATCAACAAATGTAAACACTATATATTTCTTACATCGCTTGGGTTGCCTCCCAAGAAATGCTTGATTTAACGTCGCGGAACGACGTGGATGTTTTGGCTACTCAAACTTCACCAAAAAACCTCCATGGGTGTCCTTCCATGTGCACCTGATTTAACATCGTGGCACGACGCAAGATTCTTGACTACTAAGAATTCGTCAAGTAATTCATCTTCGTCCTCCAGTGCTGAGACTATGTTGAATTCCTTTGGTTGTTTCATGTTCTGACAAATGTTCAAGGTGACCTCTTCTTTATTTTACCTGAATTTTAACTGGCCTGCCTCCACATCTACTAGGGCTCTACTGGTTGCAAGGAATGGTCCCCCAAAATGATGGGGACCTCAGAATTGACTTCGCAGTCCAAAATCACGAAGTCTGCTGAGAATATACATTCGTCCACCTTGACAAGCACATCAAATAAAATCCCCATCGGATTTTTAACGGTTCTGTCATCCATCACTAGCCGCATAGTAGACGGTGTGGGGGTTCTCAAGCCTAAATTTTGGAATACTGCTAGCGGTATCAAATTTATGCTAGCTCCCAAGTCCCAAAGCGCCCTTGCAAACTCAACATCCCAAATTGTGCAAGGTATAGTAAACGCACCTGACTCTTCCTTCTTCTAACTAGGACCCGTGTAGTTATGGCACCACAGTGGTGCAAATTATCGCGGGTTTTAAACTTACAGTCCTTTTCCTGGTGACAAGGTCCTTCATGAATTTGGCATATCTGAGCATCTACTCAAGTTCCTTAACTAATGGGATGTTCACTGACAACTACTTAAGCATAGAGATACATTTTTGATACTTCCCATCTTCGGCTTTCTTCTTCAAACGTTGATGATAAGGAGGAGGAGGTCTAGGGATCAATGTAAATTTTTGTTGTGCATCCTTCTCCTTCTCATGGGTAGCTCCTTGCTCCTTTGCATTACTTGGAGAAGTTTTCACATCTGAACCTCCAACCAAAGTTGGGTCTTCAAAATCCGCTACACTATCATCATTCATCAAGACGGGCTTTTCTGACTCCTTAATTACAACCAGCCTCGGAGGATCAACTGTGGCCTTCCCGCTCCTAGTAGTGACCGTCATGCAATGACTGTCATTTTTCAGATTTTGCACTGTGTTGCTAGTACATGTGCCTTTCTACCTCTGAGTCATTGCAACAGACATCTGACTCATCTGCTGCTCAATCTTCCTGATCTCCACGGCATGTGACTCCACCTTTTGATTTAAACCAGAAATATCAGCGCGGAGCTCCTTAAAGTGTCCATCTGTTGTCTCCATCTTCTTGAGTACTTTGGATAGCATGTCCTCAACCCTTGAACCACTAGAATCTAGCTCATGGTTTCTTCGGGGAACATATAGACTGCTTCTATCATTTTTGAACTCCTCGCACTTCTTCCAGTCTCATTTATCTTGTTATTGGCCCCAGTTATAATTATTATCCTTGTAAAAGTTCCAACCTTAGTTCCCTTGACCTTGACGCCAAGAGTCTTGGTTAGACCCTTGGGTGTTGGTTCGGAAACCCGCCCTATGATCATTTAAATAATTAGCTTCTTCTTCAAACTCAGATTCACATCCATCATTTCTCGGGGCCTTGCCTTGAGAACCCACAACATTAACTTTCTCTGCTCTGACTCCCATCAAGTGCTTGGAAAGCAACCCCATAGTGGTCTTTATCTCTGCAATATCTTGATCATGCTATTCATCTTTTCTCCTCTGTTTTGCAGACATAGCAACTGCATAAGAACCAACCGAAATCTCTGACTCTCTAATGTGCTAAGCTTTGTTGGTTTTGGTCATCCTTTCTAGCAGCTCCGCAACCTCTGCATAAATGTGGCTCATAAATGTTCCTCCGGAGATGGTATTAGCCACTACCTTGGTGTTGGCATTCAGAGACCTATAAAAGATCTCCAACAATGTATCATACGAAATTCTATGATTTGGCACCATTTTGAGCTTTTTGTTGAAACGCAGCCATGTCTCGTGAAGTGCCTCCGCATTTAGTTGTTTAAAGTTATATATTTCATCTTTCAACTGCAATGCTTTTTAAGGTGGGAAGAACCTTTCAAGAAAAGCTCTCTTAAGTTCTCCCCAACTAGTGATGGAATCATTCGGCAGCTCAGCCAACCAAAACATTGCTTCACTCCCTAGAGAGAAGGGAAATAACCTCAGTCTGATTACATCCTGGCTCACTCTCGACTGTTTTTATTCCTTACATATACCCACAAAATTTTTCAAGTGAGCGTGGGCATAATCGGATGCATGACCTGCAAATATTCCCTTCATATTGAGTAGTTGAATCATTGCACTGGTAATATCAAACTTTGCCCCAGCAGGAAAAGGGGGAGGGACTATAGCTCCAGTTACACTAGCTTTGTCTATATCGACATCATCCTCCTCATAAAAATACCAATGTCTCTGGTGTTTTGGACATCTATGTCGTCTAGCTCGCGCTGCTTCTGCAGCTAGACGTTTCTCTTCAGCAACTCTAGCTAACTCACGATCTCTAGCCCAAGCTTGTTCTTCGTCCAACATTCTCATTGTGTCTTGTTCCATGGTCTCCTGCTCTTGGATGTTGGCCATTCTTCTCAGGTTTCTTAATGTCTGCTCAAGTTCGTGATCAATTGGAACCAGGGGATTTCCTTGACTCCTAGTATCGGGCATGCACAAACCTAAGACCTGTTAAGCAACCAAAACAAACAAAAGAAAAATAAAAAAGAAATAAGAACCAATAGTAAAGCAAACACAATTAACAAAAGCCTTAGCCGTATTCCCCGACAAAGGTGCCAAAATTTGATGTCGTCCAAATTACACCTCACAATTGAGATATAAAGTGGTCAATGTCAAATATAGATCCCAACTAAAGGTTGAGGTCGATTCCTAAGGGAATATGGAAAGAACTTAAGTTAATGTGAATAGTTGTTACTATCGAGTTACTTATTTCCTAAGGGGGAAAGAAATTGAATAATAAACAAAAGTAAAACTACCGAATGCTTAGATCAAATTCAGCTTGTATTCAATTAACGACTTGACTAGGATTGTGTTACCCAAGATTTCATAACCACAAGGCATGTACACTAGTGATCTATTCTAGTGTTTAAGATGCAATATCGATAAGTTAGGTTCACCTAAATGGTTGGTCCCTTATCTAGATGATTATCACCACACAACTTGGTTCGTATATGACTATATGTTTAATTAACCCTTACCCTTAATGTCAGAATAGCTATTCCTAGACAAGTTCAAGCTATTAGATGAGGGTTGATAGCCTCAAATCTCCGTTGTTAATCCCTTGTACCATTCATTACCTCCTTGGTCCGATAAGTAATAATAAAACAAGTCCTAACATTTGCAACTGTCAAGAATCAATCGAAATGAAGGGAAAAACAATACATGTTCAAGAATCACTAAGTATTTTACCTATGTGTGTTAATTAATCTTTGTTCCCACAAATCTAGTTATAGGTTTAGCTACTCATGCTTGTGTAATCACAATAAAAAAATATTGAATAAATCATAATTGCAACTTACAAATTATCGTAGAAGAAAAACCGAGTAGATTGAATAAAACTTCAAAATTGATGAATAAATTCCAATGTTGCTTTTGATCCTCAAATTCAAGAACAAAATTGTAAACCTTGTTTCTTGACTCAAGAATAATCGTACAACACCAAAATCCTACGTGAATATAATTATAATAAACTCTTCTATGAAAATAAACCTAAACTTTGTATTTATAGTTCCAAGAAAACCTTTTCCTAACTAAAACTGGAAACCAGGTCGTTAGTGACCACGGACTTGGTGACGATTCGTTGGGACCTCTGACAAGTCATGCCTTGCTAAAAATAGTCATCCTCAGCATCGTACCTAATTGTGGAAATGGGTCACCTGATGACTCGTTGTGCCTAGGCACGAGTCGTTAGGCCCATCGTGGTCTAAATACTTTAAAATTCCAATGCACCTTATGGTTGGTTCCAGTGATATGCCAACGAGTAGTTTAGTAAACTAACAACTCGTTAAGTTTGTCATCATTTCACTAGTCACTTTGTCAATAATTTCTCTTCCAGAATTCATGACTGACTTCACGTTTCGCTACCAGATGTAACGAGTCACTCCCTCAACTCATCAGGTACACTGTCTCTTCTTCTTCAAACCTCAATAATTTCCCACGCCTTCAGCAACGTGTCGTGCTTCTTGCCAACGACTCGTGAAGTGCATGGCCGTCACCCTTTCAGTTGTTTTTAGCATAAATTTTCCCAGTTCACTTTCAAACCTGTTTTCATGCAACATTAAACACAAAACATATCATACCTACATAAACATACCCATAATGTGCATAATTTCTTGGTTTTAAGCGTCGAAAGTGCTGTAAAATCACGGCACATCAGGGTCTGGCAGTCAGTTATTTTTTGCAAATTTAGTAAGGTATTATACGTGATTCCTATGATTCGAAGTCCCAAACTACATCATTTTAAGATATGAATAGTGAAGTTTAAGAGGGGTAAGTTCAATTAAGGATATTCTTATTCATGCATTTAAGAGTAATGGTTTAGAGATGTGATCAAGCTCAATTTCCTCCAAGTTGTTCTCAATTTTTCCTTGGGTAGTCAGAGAAGTTGTAGAATCAGATCCTCTTAGGTATGTAAGTCTATGAAAGGGTGAATTTGTTCACACCCATGCCCAATCCCTCTCTAATTCATGAAAATCTATATGTTGATCCTATGGGGTTTTAACCCAATGCATGAATTTCCTAAGTTTCTACTATGGATATGATCTAAGCATGTTTCTATTATTGAATTACGATTCATGGGTAAGTTTTACATTGTTTTCAATTATAATAATGTTTTCAAGCTTTATAAGTTAAAATGCCCACCCATGAGAAGTTCATGGAAGTTGAGATTTACGATGAATGTTCAAGTATGATAAGATATTACTGATGAAAAGCATGTTTTAAAGTTACCCATGTCTATGATTATGTTTTTAAGTGAATTAGTATTTTAAAGCATGTTTAAGTATTGGGCAAACCCATATGTTCATGTATTATTTATGATTTCAAGTTACTTAGTTTACCGCATGGTTTTGGAGTCAAGACTCCTTATGTTCATCTTGTGGTATGGTTTGAGCCAAGGCTTCTCATGTATGATTTCAGATTTTATATGTACATAATTATTCAGCTTTATCACTAGACGATGGTCAGCTTCGTTGAAAAACGATGGAGAGCATATGCACGTTTTTGGGAGTAGTGTCTAGCACCGAGTAGGCTAAGGGTCAGTCAACTGTATGCCTCAGAACTACGCGCCAATGTAAGCATGATAAGAATATTTGGGAGCTCCTTTGGAGATTTCCCCTGCCCCAAGGGGCCTTAATCTTGATATTGATATCATGGTAGCATTCTTAGCCCTAGCAAGGCTTTGGATGAATCTTCCCACTTGATTATGATAGTCGGGATCACGTAAGCTCTATCGTGGTAATGTCGGTTATATGACGAGTCTCTCATTGTTCCTCATGATTTCAGTTATACATGTTATCATTCATGAT